>JASGAU010359769.1:0-11766 GCA_030220045.1 Australoheros facetus | reverse complement strand
TTGCTGCTAAGGGTGGCCCAACCAGTTATTAGGTTTAGGGGGCAATCACTTTTTCACACAGGGCCATGATGGTTTGGATTTTTTTTCACCTTTACTAATAGACACCTTCATTTACAACTTGCATTTTGTGTTTACNTGTGTTGTCCTTGACTATTGTTTAAATTGGTTTGATGTTCCGAAACACGTAAGTGTGACAAACATGCAAAAAAACAGGAAATGAGGAAGGGGGCAAACACTTTTTCACACCACTGTAGGTCAGTGTTAAGTGGCTTAACAAACAAAAAGTTTTCCTCTGAAAATGATCAGATAAAAGGACTGGAATGAGTGAAAAAGCAGCTAATGTTCAAAACCAAAATACTCTTAAAGACCTTCTGAAAACCTGCCACTTTAAAAGTGACAAGAGACTTCAGCTCCTGAAAGCAAAATATAAAGAAATGAAGGAGGCTCAAGACTTTTGCACAATACTATAATCAGCTGACATATTTTCAGAAATCAACTTGCACAAATTTTACAGAAATCTTCCAGCTTTGTGCTAAAGAGCAAGTGTGGACTTTTGTTTGTATGCTGTAAACAGAGGTTGATCTTATGTTCTTAGTGTCTCAGTTGTCATAGAAACTCAGATTTATATTGATAACCTGTGTGCAAAGCCGGGTGAGCTCAGTAAGTTTTTCACAGCCAGCTGTACTGAGGAAACAGAATACTTGCTGTAACCGTATACCTCCTGATTCATGTATAAAATCTCATTTTCCCTTTCCTCTGTCAACTGTCATGGCACCACAATACAGACATCCTTGTAGACAGAACCCATAGCTCATCTCCAGCTCCTCTCGTCTGTGCAAGAAAATGTCCCAGAGGATAACACTGAACCTCCAAACTGCTCCCAATGCATTCTTTTCTGTATGATGTGTGAATAGATGAATGTAGCCTGTAGAAAAAAACTGGTAAAAAGCCATGAAAACTGAGTTCACAAGTGAGAACTTTCTGGTGTTCACAGGTCAGATTTCAATCATGGTCATGCAGCTGGAGTCACTGGAAATCGCAGCTATTCTCAATTTAGCTTCAAAGACCAGCATGTGTGTCAGTGTCCACAACAATGAGTCTCTACAACCCCAACTGCACAAAAGACAATGTCAAACATCAGCACTGGCTGTGATTTTGGGGCTTTCAGGCAGCACTGCATTAAATGCAGTTGTGAGTCTGTCATGGAAATCACTGCATGGACTCGGGAACACTTCCAGAATCACTGTCTGTGAACACAGTTCACCGTGCCATCCACAAATGCAGGTTAAAGTTCTATCATGCAAAGAAGGAGCCAGCTCCTCTGGGCCACAGTTAATTTAAAATGCACTGAGACAAAATGGAAAACTGTTCTGTGGTCAGCTGGATCAAAATTTGAAATTCTTTTTGGAAAACATGGAGGACACACCATCTGGACAAAACAGGACAGGAACCATCTGGCTTGTTATCAGAGATCAGTTGAAAAACCTGCATCTCTGATGGTATTGGGGTGGATTAGTGCCTGTAGAACTGGCACCTTACACATCGGGAAAGGCAACATCAAGGCCAAAAGGTAGACACAGGTTTAAGAGCAACATATACTCCCATCCAGACGTCTCTTTTGGGAAAGTTCCTGGAAGTCAGTGCTAAACCACATATTGCATCTATTAAAAGAACATGCCTATGTAGTAGAAGAGTCTGGGTGCAGAACTGGCCTGCCTGCAGTCCAGAACTTTCACCAACTGAAATGTTTAGCACATCATGAAAGGAAGACCCAGGACTGTTGAGCAGTTAGAATCTTGTATCCATATCCATCCATAAGAATGGGACAACATTCCTCTCCCAAAACTCCAGCAGCTGCTCTCCACAGTACCCAGCTGTCCATAGACTGTTGTTAAAAGAAGAGGGGATGCTACATTAAGGTAAAAATGGCTGTGTCCCATCTTCTTAGAGACGTCTTGCTGCCATCAGATTCAAAAGGACCTTATTTTCCCTTAAAATGGTACATTTTCTCAGTTTAAATATTTGATGTGTTTGTGTTCTGTTGGGTATAAAATGAGGGATTATGAGATTTGCAAATTATTGCATTCTGTTTTTATTTATATTTTACACAGCATCACAACTTTTTTGGAATTTGGGTTGAACTTTGGAGTCCCGTATTTGCAAATCTTTCTGAAAAATTGTCTTTTGCTTGTTCATGAGAGCAAATATTAGACTATTTCACATGAAAACAATGCAATTAATAACAGGTGATGCAATTTCTACTGAACACTGTGAATCTACCATAAAAGTTTGCATTTTTACACCAATATGTGTGCTTGTCCAGTGTAAATTTCTCACTCACATGCAGAATGTGTAGCCATATAGAAGCGAAATTTATTGAATGTATTTTAAGGAATTCTATTTAATTTTTCTAGGGATTTATTTTCATGTTTAGGCATCATAATAATAATCAGGGGAGTCATCTGAACAACTTGCTTCTTGACATTTTAATGTTTCACGAGTTAGTCAGGGTGAGGTGTTTGTATTTGTGTCCATATATATTTGGATGTGTCTATGTGTCTGTATGTATGTATATGCATGTGTGCCTATGTATATATATGTGTATCAGGGAGTAATTATGGAGAATAAAGGCCTTCTTGTATGGAGTGAAACTGTGGGTTTTGAAGTGAGATGGGAGATGATTTTCTGTTTGGCTGAGCAGGCTCAATGGTCCTATTCAACTAGCCCCCTTACTGCCCATTGTCCTTCCACCACCAGCCCTTCACACAAACACACGCACAAGCACACACATACACACATGCCTGTAGTGGAATTGGAGCCTGGGGGAGAAAGAGTGGTGGAGAGTTGGGGGATGAGGGAGGTCCAGCTGAATCTGAGGGTGAAGTGAGGAAGAAAAGGTGGAAGGGAAGATTTCTGAATGGAGAACAGGGATAGAAATACTCATGATGATTCAATTGTATCTCAGGTTTAATCCTTATGTGCACATAATTGACCGCAGTCAGCTGTCCTGAGGCAAGGCTGTAAGCTGTTATAATTTGTTGTTATGTTGGTGCATTGTCAGTTTTATCAATGTGCAGACCACAGAGTGATAATGACGAGCTTATTTTCAATCCAATACTTTGAATCTGATGTCTGATGATGTTTTAAATGACTTTCTTCAATTGCTGACATTTTGAATCAGAAAGTGCATCGCTTAATGTTAATGTCTAGCTTTCACAGGGTAAGACTGCATACAGCACGCTGTGCTCTAAGTTAGAGCTCTTATCCAGTGGTTAACCAGTACTACATGACCCCTCCCAAAAACCCTCACACAATAGTCAGTATACAAACACACAGTGGTCAGACAATAGTCTGGCAAGGCGAGTGAGGAACTCACACCCGTCAGGGGTTAATAATTATCTGTCACTGGTTTGGAGCCTATTAGGACATTGATCTGACTGTGTCTTTTATGCCACCTGGGGGAAAGGAATGTGCCGGCTCTCCTATTGTGTCTGCCCGTCTGGGAGAGCATGGAGTGGTCATACCCTCTGTGTGTATGTGTGCGTGAGAGAGTCAAGGAAAGGTCAGTCAAAGCGGAATGGGCCGGACTGTCACAGAAACAGTGGAAGGCTTAATATTCTTGAGGTCAGTTGGTCAAGGGTCGTTTAGCATATGTTGATTTCAATACAGAAATGACTGCATGTGGAAAATTAAATTTAAGCATTTATGATCACACACACTGACCACATATAAACACACATTTGTGACAGTCTTGTGCAACATAATGCTCACTCTATCATCCCTGCAGAGTCACTGAAAACATACAGTAAGCAGGTGACTGATAATAAAGAGATAGGCACCTTTTGCAACAACAAAGGGAATTTCATAGATAGCTGCTCCTACTTGTTGGCTAAATTTGTCTCCACCTCTTATGAAACATTGAAACTGTCTTGTTAGTTCAGTGAAGGAGCATCTTTAGTTACATTTTATATTAGTAACTGTCCCAGTTACATGTAAACTTAAGAAGGCATTCATTATTTGGAGTACAGGCTTTAACAAATATTCTTTGTGGAGGATTGTGGAAAACAGGTGAGGAAGGAGAAATGGGTGTGTTAGTTGGAGGCAGTATGGCCAAATGACACAAAGGAATTATGTGTACAGACATTCCAGAATGACTACATTTTAAAGGAAGTTCTGGTACGTTAGACATCCAAAAATGTTATCTAAAAGCATTTGAATCAAAGCGAAAGGCTTGAAGGCCTGTGCACTGGTTTACAATGCATCACGAGTCAACAAAAAAACAGGATAATAAAACTTCTCTTACAAAGAAGTTTGTAAGAGGACTGCAATGGGTTTTAATTACTCAGCATACAGTATGCACTTTTTTTGCTCTATATGAATTTTTATTTTTATTTTGGACCTTGCAACAAAGAGAAGTGTGTCGCTAACCATGCTAGTTAGTGGTTTCAACACAAATAACTTCAATACAGATCAGTACATCTTCCCTAAATGGTGGCATGTGGTAGTTAGGTTAAACATAGCTTTATGAGGCCTATTATCATACTGCTAAATGACATTTGGCAGATTGCTCACTGTTTTGCTGGTGTTATATGGGGTAGCTGAGAAAACTACTGAGATATGACAAGAAATGTTGACAACCTGTGAAGAAATAAAAGTTTAGGGATTTTAGGAAGACACAGAAAGCTATGGATGCCTGACGTGCATGGATTTTTTTTCCCCATTTCTGTCTTTTTGGACAACCATCTGTTGTCATCTGACTTAGTGAAAACACCCAGCTGGGGTTTAGAGGAGGGTCTTTAAATGTTTGTGGCTGCCAGCTGGTTGGTCACGTAGACAGAGCTGAACTTGAAGATGGCAAAAAAGTGACAAGGTTTTGGTTATAGGATCAGGGCTCGGCAAATATTGGGTATTGTTTAGATACGACTCGCTCTCAAATGAACACGAGGCAGCGTTACATCTTCTGAAGTGAGAGAAACACTATTGTGTGTGTATGTGTGGAGGGGGGGTCCTCTATTGGCAGGACAATAGACAGGGGGAGCAGCGGTAGTTTGCTGAACAATAACTCATCCTTTGCCATCTTCTAAAATCTCAAAACACACTATCCTTGTCTTTTTAGCTCATCTAACTGCTTTCTCTTCTGACATCCTCTTTTTATTTTCCAGTCCCTCTTTACTGAAAACAATTTAATACTCTCACACTCCCCTCTTGTCTCAGTGCCTGCTGACTTGTGGGTTTGTTTCACTTTGTTCAGTGTAAACATTAGTTCACTTTAAGGTTTGGTTTTAGCTTAGACCTGTTTGATTTTCTGAGAGAAGTTATTTTTGTCTTATTGTAGGTACATTGTTCTACTCTGAAATATTGCCAAATTACACAATGAGGCAAAAAAAAAAGAAAAAAAGAAGCATAAAATGGAAATTAAAGGAAAATATCTGACTAACGTGAGTAAATGTCTTACTTTAATCTGGAATTCATGTGGGCAGTCTGTTGGAGGAAAGAAGGGCCTCCTTGTAATTATATTTCTTCTACTTTTTATTCCATTAAAAAAAAAACAGTTTATACATACTTGCACTGGAACACACACACAGTGGGACTGAATCCATTTTGTGTAATTAAAAATGAGATATAGCAAGAAAGAAAACCAGCAGACTTGTAAACAACTAGAAGCTCAGAAAGAGCTTCAGTTAATGAGGAACCAGCTGAACTGTGGTGGAAATTTCCCTCCCAAGTCTGGGGTTAGCTCAGACCGTCTGATAGAAGGTTTTCTGCATAATGAATCGAAGTTATCACTTCCTATCTCTTCATGGGAACCTTTGTCTCTCTCACGCTTCTGAAAAGGAAACTGAAGCATAAAAATGTGCCATAAGGACTCTCAAATTCTATGCATATATACTCAAAAACAAAGTATGTGCTCCCTGGCTGGCTTGTTTATGTTTGTGCTTATTTGGTAACTCTGGTCCAGGGAGCACCAGGTGATCTGCCTTGGTGCGGAAGGTCACTTCTGTGATGTCACTTCCCCTTCCTCTCCGGATATTCCCAGCATTCTACTGCCAGCAGTCGGGAACTCTGGGAACTGAGAGCAGGAAACCTGGCTCCTTTGGAAAGGGGAGAGAAAGAGAGAACAAGTAGCCTAGGACTAGTGGAGAGACTATGCTGTGAGTCTGCAGAAGTGAATGACTCATCATCTTCTGTGAAATGTATGAAAATTTGAGATTGTCTGAAATGTTTGTGGATCATCAACAGAGAAATATTGCCCCCTCCTGGTTTTTCCCTTCTTAGATATAAGCTACAAGCCTTAATGTGACAAAACTTTATCTTTACGTTTTGTTGAGATCAGTTTTATTACAATCCTCCTGTGTTGCATATGTAAAATAAATAATGGCAATATTACAAATATTAAAAGATTTGAAGGTTGAGCTATAGAACATAAAATATATTGTGTCAAGTCTTCAAAGAGTATAACTTCCTTCTGAAACACCATTTAGTTAGTAGCCCATTATTTTGTCCTTACCTTCAGTGTCCTTTTTGAATGAAAAAGAACACAAACCTTGGAGGTTAGGATACACCACACTCACCACAACAGTCACCTGAAGGTGCTTTATACTGTAAGGTAAAGTCCCTAAAATGATAGTAATGTGTAATTACAATGAAAGAAGTGGATGTTAGGATACTCTATAATACTGCTTGTACCTGATAACAAAGAAGTGGTGTAACATGTAACATGAAAACCGTGCATGCATATGAACCAACACGGCCATGGCCATAATTATTATCTTGCACCAACAAATAAAGGATTCAGAAACACTGTAGAATCGTACACTAACATTTCTGGCCTGGATATTTTGAGGTATATACAAGAAATAAATACGGAATTTATTCTTTTTGAACTAGGCTTGTATGGTGATAACAGTTGGTTTACTTATAAATATTACACAACTTTAGCATCTTCAGATTTGATGCTGGAGTCCTCAGCATCCGAAAATATACCAGAAACATGTATGCTATGGAATTTTTGATACTGTTGAGCTCACTCAATATAGGTATATTTTCTCTGTTGTAATCTTCAGTGATATGATTCACATGTGTGCATGGTTGCTTGCTGTTACTTATTGACAGTGCACTGCAACAACACAATAATGACTGTACACAGTATTTGTACTCTGCACCAGGAAAACATCTAAAGGGAGGGAGGGAATATCAGTGTTCGGCTCTAAATGTTGAGTGATGGGGACCTCTGCTGGTATTTTTTATGTCCATGACATTTCTCTTGCACTACCACGTAGCATACATTCAGAGTCAGGGAAGCTGATTCAGTCTAAACTCTGAGTACTCTGAGTAAATTGTTGTTCTAAGCAGAAATTCAAAAGAAAAAATCTACCCATATAGAAAACACCTGTAAGTGTTCTGTGATGAGCTGAATGCAAATTTTTTGTTAAAAAAGGGAAATAGAATAAATAATGAGAAACACCTGAAGTATTGACTTTTTTTTTTATTGGTGAGCTGCTGTGATATGAGAATACTGCTGAGACAAAGTCATATTTCATTACTGTGCTGGTTTGTGTTTATGTTGAATGAGCAGCAGTGGGTCCTTATCTCGCTCAGTTTGGCTTGAGGAGCTCTTCTGTAAAAAAACAAAACAAACAGAAATACATTGGAGATTGAAGTATTTGGATGAACTAATAAAACTTGTATTTATTATACACCAGCAGTCATTCCAGTGAGTAGAAATATTTTTCTTTAAAGTTTTTCTGAATTATCTGAAACAATTTGCGTACTGAATAATATATTGACTCAGTCACTCACCCTTAAACAATTTCCCCTAGATTTATTTACTCTTTTTGCAAAACTTGAAGTCTTATAGAGTCATGTGAAGTACATCCAATGATTCAGCAACTTGTAAAACCACCTTTAGCAGCAATAACTTGAAGTAATTGATTTCTGCATGACTGATCAGCCTCCCACATTATTGTGGAGGAATTTTGGGCCAATTCATCAGTCAGTTTATTGACACCTGGATTTTTACATTTTTTTAGCCATTCTGCTGTAAATGTGCTGCTGTGCTTGGGATCATGGTCCTGCTATATGACTCAGTTTAGGCTGCTAACTTTCAGAGAGATGGCCTCACATCTGACTCTAGGATACTTTGGTATACAGAGGAATTCATGGACAACT
Source organism: Australoheros facetus (assembly GCA_030220045.1). Lineage (NCBI taxonomy): Eukaryota > Metazoa > Chordata > Actinopteri > Cichliformes > Cichlidae > Australoheros > Australoheros facetus. Next base: position 3,597 of record JASGAU010359769.1, on the reverse strand, counting down.
CAGTGACTGCAAGGTGCCCAGGTCCTGTGGTTACAAAACAAGCCCAAATCATCATCCCTCCACCGCCATGCTTGACACCGCTGTTTATACTGATATCTTCTGTTTGGCTTTCACCAAATGCTGTGCTGTGTGTTATGGTCAAACCTCTCCTCTTCGGTCTCGTCTGTTTTTCCAGATGCAATGTTCTCTCTAGAGGGAAGAGGCTTGTTGTCTTTTTCTAACTGTAGTCTCATGAATTTTAACATATAACATGCTAACTGATGACTGCAGAGTCTGAGATGTAGCTCTTGGGTTTTTTGAGCATTTAATCTGACCTTGGGGAGAATTTTGCTGGGAAGATTTTGGCGTTGTGTTAACACACAGCTGAACGCTCCAGACCAGTAAGGGTGTACTTAAGTTTTTCACAGGACTGCATAGAATCCTGTGAAAACTTTCTCACATGACTACACATTCTCCTAAAAATAATTTTGCATGGTGCTGCATACTGGTAGAAGTTTAACACAACAATAACAAATCAAAATTATTCACACTTGTTGCTAATGATCTGATGTAACCGATATTAGTGAGTCAGCGTTTGCGGTACGGCACCGGCTGCGGTGAAGCTCGATTCCAACAAACAATCAGAGAGGCAGAGAAAGGCTATTTAAGAGGAGGACGAGGAAGATCATGCCCAACAACAGTAATTCTGGATGACATTCGAGCAGTTGTGATTGACTGTGTTTTTGCCCACGGGAATGGCAACCAGCATGAAAAATGCCCCTTTCTGTAATAAATGTTTATGTTTCCCAGCACAAACACCAATTAAAGTGGCCCCTTGCACATTTTTCTCATACAACATGATGTTCCCACTTAATTATTATAATTATACTGCATGAGAAACATGTGAAAGGAGCCACTTTCATGACTAAATCCTGGTATGAAACATGAGTGTAATGGGACATGAAACCAAATGCAAGATGCAACATTGATGTTTTTTCATTTTTTGATGTAGTGCATAATGAACTCTCAGTAATGTTAATCTGACTGGCTTTGTGTACAGACTAAAAACTCTTGTGTGGTTTTGCCATAAGGGTTNCCCCCCCCCAGTGTTGTTTAAAAATTGGGTTTTGTGTTTACATTTTTGAAGAAAAAAACAGGGTGAAATATTTTTAAAATGTGCCTTTGAAAGGAATCCGAATCTGTGGGATTTCTATGAGGTGGATGTTTTTTTTTAATTTGCATCCTATCATAATTCTGTTCTGCTATAATTGTTTTATGTTCTCACCTTCTTTCATCACCCCACAGTACTCTTCACACTCTGCCTTGGTGTAGAACTTGTTGCCGTTGGCCTGGCAGAAGCCCTGTTTGTAGGGCACACACAGACCTGCAGTGGAGTCAAAGGCCCAGATAGGGGGCTGCCCGGTGCAGGGGTAAGCTGTCATAGGCAGACGGCACACAGCTGAAGTGACAAAAGAGATACACACACCTTAATACAGGCGGTATTCATCCTTGGTGTCCCAGAAGAGTCTTAAGCAAAACAAGGATTGTACTTTGCAAACTAGTTGCAATCTCTTTCTCCAGGGCTGTTACAGGCAGCCTCATTAAATACAGTCACAGCTGCTGGTGGCAAATAAGAGTGCAGTTGATGAAAAGAAGTTCTTCTGTTTACATGTGTTTTGGAAGTCCCATTGCACAGACATCCATGCACATTTGCAAATGTTATCCTTGACATGTCTTTTCATACCCTCAGTGCGGCATCTCTGCAAACACTCCCTTTCACTTTCAAAGTTGTTCTGATTGCCCAAACACCCTCCATACTTGAAGAGCACACAGTTCATCGAGGAGGAGTTGTAGTAGTAACGCTGGTGCAGCCCGAAACACGGTCCTGTGTCCGGTGCTGCTTTACAGGCCTCTGTGGGAAGCGAGAGAGAGGGACATGGGATAAGACACATCAGAATCAGAAGCTCTGATCTTCTACACATTCATTGTAATTAAGATTTTAATCAGCACAATATAATTGAAACATTTGGGAATATTCAATTAATCATTTGCATCAGCGGATCTCTTACCTGTTCCATTGAACAGAGGTGTATCATCACCAGAGCCCTCCACATCTGCAGGAGCCAAAGAAGGCACCACGTTTCTCCTCACACGCTGTATCACACAAACACGCAGGCTCAGTCAGAGATTAAAAAAAGCTGCCTGAACCACAAATAATATCAGATATAATTTACTCTCTTGCATGAATAGTTTTTATAGGTGCTACTCTTTCCTTTCTTCTATAACTCAAACTTCTGACTACAAAGGATGACAGATGTTCTTGAGTGCATTTTAAAGGAAATATAATTAAAGAATATGCATAAAATATTTCAATATTTCAGGTTAAATACATATTATAATACCTGAGGCTGAGGTTGAGCTGTAGGTGCTGCCACCTGCTCTCCGGGAACACAGTCACCTGCCGATCAAATAAAATCATGCAATTTATTCATACATTTAATCTATAGCCTGAAATATAATCAATTCAGTTTTAGTGTTCTTAAGATGCTGTGAGTGAATATCAGTTCCATTCTGGGTTTTTTTTTGTGTGTGTGTGTTTTTGCCCATCAGCAATACTTAGCATCACGTACCTGGCTGAATTTCAGGAATTTGGTGAAGAGGTGGATGAGTAAAGAAGAGGCGGAGGAGCAAAGAAAGGACCCATCAAAATAGGGTGTGAATCTGGGCCGCTTTCTTTAAAATTTAAAGATAGGACATTGATCTTTGAGGAGGACTGTGCTCTCTGAGTGTTTTCGGTTTCTATGCAGCTCACCTTCGTCTATCTCATGAAGTGAGATATCATAATTTTTCTCCCAGTACTTTCATCACCACAAATGCTTCATTTTAGAAGTGTTATCATGTGTGAGAATCTGTGTGTGTGTGTGTGTGTGTGTGTGTGTGTGTGTGTGTGTGTGTGTGTGTGTGTGTGTGTGTGTGTGTAGGCTGTACCTTTGTTCTGTTTAATGATGATATTGTCTTCACTCATTCCCTGGCCTTTGACCAGTGCTTTAAAGTCATCCAGCACAGTGTTTCTCACAGTCTTAGTTCGACCTGAAGAGCAATTTGGAAAAAACACATGAAAATTAAAACCTTAAAATGGTGTGACAAGTTTAATGCATTCAATAAACTGGTCTACATCTATAGGAAAATCATGAGTTAAAAAAAAGATATATGAAGCGTTTACTCACTGTAAAGCTTAACTGAGGTGCTCTTATTGCCTGAGGATTTTTGTTTGTTCATTATTACTATGGCGTACTCATTGTAGTTTGTATGAACCACGTATGCATCCACATCTGCCCCCCACTCTGTGGGAGGGAAAGCACAGGGAGAGTCATAAATTCTGCATATTTCATATCTACTGCACAAAAGCTCATTATTAGACAAGCTGACAGTGAAAGGCATACTTGCAACATGGTAGAAAAATCGTCCTGGTGTGGTGGTCAGCTCATAATCCCCAGTCATCTCCTTACATGTTCCTCGTCTTCACACACACACACACACACACACACACACACACACACACACACACACACACACACACACACACACACACACACACACACACACACACACACACAC
>JASGAU010359767.1:0-12122 GCA_030220045.1 Australoheros facetus | reverse complement strand
ACACACACACACACACAATAATGGAAATGAACCTGTTACATCAGGGCATGCTAAGCAAGCAGTGTGTATCCAATGAAATCTAAAAAGACACATCAATTAAAAACTTATGTCTTAATTAATTCAAAGTGAAAGTGATTGCTCTCTCCTTACATGTCAAATAGCATTCTGCCATAAAACTTCTCCCCTGTTTCCATCCATCCTTTAAATTACTGCAATCTTTTGGCTTTATTGGCTATTGTCTCTGGAAGCAGGCTTGACTCTGCTTGACTCAGTTGGAATCTGTCTCTGCTTTCACTGTTCTCAGATCAGTTGTGTTTATGGAAACAGACATCTTAGGTTTTCTCTTACAAACCACCTGGGCTAACATGTCCAAAGTCTGGCCTGCGGGCTAATCATGGCCCAAGCTCAGATTTTATATGGCCTGCACATTTTGTATAAAAAAATGTGTCATTTTTGGCTCGCGGGCACAAAAAATTCTGCGTGCAGTACCTCATTTTAAGTCATGGAGGCAGCATCGTGTAACAGATGTCTGCCAATTGCCATAAAACTTCAAAAAGAAGAAGACTGACTACTGGACCAATCTTGGGGCGTGGTCATAGGTGACACAGAGGGCTCTGCAGGTGTTGTCCGAATGTAATTTGCTCTGACCCTTCGGCTGTCAGCAAATGGAAAAATGAAAGATAATAATGAATACCGCCGCTTGCAGGAAAGGAGGAAATTACTAAATGTTTTTCACTGAACACCGAAATAACTTCTTGCCTGATTTGCCATGAGACTGCTGCCTGGTTTGAGGAATGCGAAGAGATACTACGGGACCAAACATACTAATACATATGACAAGCTATCAGGCAGTGACCTGCTGAAAGGTGAAGCAGCTCCAGGACAGCTATGCCGAAGCGATGTGAAGCAGCCATCGCATCCCTCCTGGTGAGTTCAATGACCGCTGTCGGGATTTTTCCGCTTTCGAAAAAGACACGTTGCTTTTTGACTTGACCTGCAGCTGGAGCTCACTGAGATTCAGTGTGACAGTGAATGCCGCAGCCTTTTTACAGTGTTGTGCCAAAAAGTGATTTGCAAAAAAAGGTTACCTGCATTAAACTGTTGTAATTGACCTTTTGACCAATAGTCTGTGAAATATATGTCAAATATATCCCTCGTAAATGATATTAAGTAATTCTGAGCCAGAAACAACATTACTGTCGCAAGGTAGAAGCGGCAATCAATTTATGGCAAAGTGACTTTATATGTATAACATAATAGTTCCAAAAATGACTGGAATGATGATAATGTAGATACAATAACTCTCTTAAAGATACTTGCAAAACGGGTATTTTTCTAATTTTATATATAAGCCCTCCATAAATCCTGTTGACTACAGCCTATTTGCCAGTATAATCAAATATATTGCACATTAAAAACATACAGAAACATTGGAAATCATTTTTTGGCAGATGGCCTCTTTTTGGCACACTGGCAGCTGGATAAGGTAAACTTTCCAGAGATGCGCATATTTGCAAAGAAAATGTTCGGCTTGTCCGTGCGTGTAGACTTTCTCTGTTCTGAACTTAAACAAGAACCGCTTGAGATCAAGACCAAATGACTCCCATCTAATGGCATTTTACGCATGTCTGTGGCGCAGTGGGTAGGCGCTCGCCTTGCAGCAGGAAGGTTGCAGGTTCGAGCCCTCTCCCTGCGCTGCGTTGTGTCCTTGGGCAAGACACTTAAACCACATTGGCTGCATGACCGCAGATGCTCGTCTCTGGATGAGTAATCTGGAACCATCATTTCGTTGTGTGCCTTGTGCGCTAACATTTTGAGTAACATCATCATCTAGACCTGTCCTGTGTACCAGTGCGCTCTTCACATTAGGTAGCTTACCCGTTGCTCTGTTATCAGAATTACAGAGTTGTACTTTACAGAGTTTCTGTATATTTTAAATTTCTGCTGAGCATTCTCTGTTCATTGTAAAGATTACCTTTGTTTAATTCATTTTTGTTTGCTGCATACTGTTTCATTTTGTTTGCTGTTTGCTGCATACAAATTTAATTATTAAAAGAATATTTATATGCATATTTATATGCATTGTTAATTGTTTATCTAGTATTTTAACTCTGGTCAACAGTTCTCTCAGTTCAGGTGTTGTTCCAACTTCTTTTAATCATGCTATTGTGCAACCCCTCTTAAAAAAGAAGAGTTTAGGTCCATCTGTCCTCGCCAATTTTCGGTTGTTTCAGTTGTTTTTAACCAACTGCAAACCTTTTTAGCTGAGTTTGACATTTATGAAAAACTTCAGTCTGGTTTTAAGTCTCACCAAAGTACTGAAACTGCCCTTTTAAGAGTTCTTAATGATCTTCTCCTAGCTGTTGATTCAGGAAACCCTGCTATGTTAGTGCTTTTAGATTTAACAGCAGCTTTTGACACCGTCAATCATTCAGTTCTTCTGTCTCATCTGGAACAGTGGGCATTAGAGGCATAGCGCTTGATTGGTTAAAGTCCTATCTGAATGACAGAAGTTTCTCTGTGAATATGGGTGAATATTATTCTTCTGTAGCCTCTCTTCCCTGTGGTGTGCCACAAGGATTTATTTTGGGCCCATTACTATTCTCTCTATATAGTCTATCCCTGGGATCAATTTTTAGGAAGTATAACCTGTCCTGTCATTGTTTTGCTGATGACATTCAGATTTATTTTCCTATGAAATCGAATGCTCCCAATTCATTGCAGATTTGTTAAACTGTATTAATGACATAAAGAATTGGTTAAGCATGAATTTTCTTCATTGTAATGAAAGCAAAACAGAGATTGTTATGCTTAGTTGTACTGAACAGTTGAAGGACTCTACAGCCTCTCTTGGACTCTAGGGTTATGCATCCACAAATCTGTAAAAAATCTTGGTATGATCATCGACAACTCCTTTAACTTTGATAGGTAGATTAGTTCTGTGGTGAAAACTATTTTTTTTCCAGTTGAGACTGTTGGCTAAAGTGAAGCCCTATCTTTCTTATAACTACTTTGAAAGAGTCATACATACTCGTATCATGTCAAGACTGGATTATTGTAATTCTTTGTATGTAGGGTTACCACAGTCATCTCTTTGTCAACTTCAACTGGTCCAAAATGCTGCTGCTCGACTTCTAACAGGGACAAGAAAGCATGAGCATATTACTCCAGTTTTAGCTTCACTTCATTGGCTTCTTGTCAATTTTAGAATCAATTTTAAGATATTAATCATTGTTTTTGAGATTTTAAACGGGCTGGCCCTTCTGTATTTGTATGATCTTATTTATGTTCATACTCCTGTCAGAGCATTGCAGTCTGACAATCAGATGATCTAGACTTAAAAATAGAGGTGACCGAGCTTTTTCAGTTATTGCTCCGAGCCTCTGGAATGCCTTACCATTTCATATTAGAACTGCTCAGACTGTTTCTACATTAAGTCTTTGCTCAAGAGCCATTTCTTCTCTCTGGCTTTTAATTCGAGCTAATCTTGACATTCTGTTTTCATTAAATTATTATATTTTCTCTGGATTTTGGTTTGCTGTTTTTGTTTTGTCTTTTATGTATGGCATTTTTTTTTTTTTTGGTTGCCTGTGAAGCACTTTGGTCGACTCCAGTTGTTTAAATGTGCTATATAAATAAATTTGACATTGACATTATAATAATGTCATCAGGAACTGCTGGCCATCAGACACATTCACATGATCAAATCTGGCCCTCCTTGAAAAACGTTTGGACATCCCTGCTGTAGATTAAATGGTGTAAACTATTTATAAAGAGTTCAACCTTAAACATCTTCAGAAATAATATCAATCCATATATCATTAATGTTTTTCTGCAGAATAGGAACTTTACTTTCAATTATTTATGTGCAATTTGCCAGTACAGTTTTATGTGTAGTGAGGTACTTTCATGGTGTTTTATTGCTACCTTTACTAAAGGAACAGCTCTAAAAAGAATTCCTCCAGCACTCATCATGCTCAGCTAATGCTAAATATTTTGATAACTATAGAAATAATACATTTTACCAGGAATGAGAGAAAATGTGAAGATGTCCATGCAGACAGCAGGAAGATACACGAGGTCGTCAGCTTATACAAAAAAAAGAAAAAAAAAAAGACAGGGAGCATAAAATCCTGAAAAGTTGTTTTATTCTGGTCCAATTTGTATTTGCGTGTCTCTTTTGACAAACGTCATCTGCAAACATCACTGCATTCCTCTGGAATGAACACAAACAATATACTAAACCTGAATAAGGTTGGTCGGGTGAACTGTCCAGAGATGAAAATGCAATATTAGAGTGCAATATGTGTTGAGTTTAATGAGGTGGGGAAAAAGACTTTCACCTGAAGCAGTCAGTAATTGCAGTGGTGAATCAGAAGTTTGGGGGCAATTCAGTTTTGCCAAAAAATTAAAGGTAAAACACCAACAGAATAAACATAACTTTTAACATGTTTCATTTGACTACAAAAACCCAAGAGCTACAAAAATTGGTTGTGCCACAGGACAAATGATCCCAAGCACTGCAGCAAATCTACAACAGAATGACTGAAAAAGAAAATAATCACAGTGTTGCAATGTCCAGACCTCAACTCAGCTGAAATGCTGTGGTGAGAGCTGTGCATAAAGAAATGTCCACAAACATCAATGAACTGTAAAGAAGAGTGAGCCAAAATTCCTCAACAAGAGACTCCATGTGAAAGACTGATAAAATCATACAGAAAACAGTCACTTATGTGGTGCGTTTCATTTTTCACAGGACTGCAGTTTTGTACATAAATGACCACAAGAAAAGTGTTTGACTGGGTGTTTAGGGGAGACATCAAAGGAAGGAGCCCCATTTTTGATTTTTGTTCATTTGGTGGAATGTGAAATCTCAGATTTGTGTTACATTTGCATAAGTGTTCCAGGAAAAAGGGAGACATTATCTTATTGCTGGTAAATGCCATTTTAATGTTTAAGGTCAGGTAACCTTGTATTTGATTATCCAAATATGAATGTTTTAAATGAGACAGTCTCCTTCCATGAGACTCTGGTATTATAATTCCCAGAGTTATGAATTGTTACATTCTTTTAAGGTTAGATCGCTCAGGACCTCCTCATGTGGTCCTAGACTTCACTCCGATACTCCTTGGTCCAGATTTTGATACCAGAGGTGAGCCAGGGCCACATCTGGACTCGTCTTGATAACAGAGCTGGTGATGGTCTGATGTATGAAGTCCATCTTGGAGCTGGTTGCATCCTCTTTTGTGGTTATTCTTGTTGCATCAGATTCTAAAGAGCAATTGCTTTTTGGGTTGCAACTGAACCTGACATGTTATTAATTATAACAAATGGGAAAATGGCACTCATTCTCTCCCATTTTATAATGCTAGGAACCTTGGGCGCTTGTCTTCAGTGGGTCAGCACAAAGTTCTGAGAACTCTGGAAGAATTACCTCATTGTGTTGTTGTATTTAAACCTAACACAAGCACATTTGTCCTGGCTTCTAAATTTTAAGAAACTTTGGAACTTTTGTCATAATTTAATGTGGTACTGATTTGGATAAATAAAAAAAATAAAAAAATAACCCTTTTGAATCTTTGAGTGCGTTGGATACAGAAAGCAGAAAAATGAATGATAATGTGCCACAAAAGGCTGTCGTGGATTCTTGTGGAAGAGCGGGTCTGAGCTTTTTAAAGTGTTTTTAAAGGTAATGTAGCTGTGATGGAGCAGACTGAAAGGACTGGTGTGATGGAGGTGAAAGGCATTTATGCAAGGGAGGTAACAGATCAAGACAAAATACTCCCAGAACTACAACTCTGGGAGTACTTTGCCCTGTCACAAAAGCTGAAATTCTTCAGTTGAACCTGTTTTGGGCATATTTAAAGAAATATTTGGTTTGGCCACTAATTTTATTGTTTGTTCTTTTCCTAGTCATATTATGTGGGAACTGAGTGACTTTCAATCCAGACACTTATCCAAATACAGGTTAGTGCCCGACCTCAAAGTGAATAACTTGGATCAAATCTTCTATTTCCTGTTGTGTCTTCATAATGTAAGAGGCATTATTGCCACTGTGTAGATTCCATGCCTGTGTAAACTTCTTACTGATCTACAAAAGGCTGCTTTGGAAAGGATTCTAGTGGTTGTGGTGTAGCTCTGAGGTCTTCTTTTCCTTTTCCCTCGAGTGGTAAATGGCGACTGTCTTCCTTTCTGTGAGGAAGCTTGCAACATGTGGAGTGATGCTCGAGGTTTGTTTACAGACACCCCATGGGATGGAGGGCATGATGAGAAATAGGAGGTAGCTGAGGTGTTAGAGGGACTGAGGAAGATCATGCTAAAATGCGACTGCACTATAGTTTAAAGCTCAGGGGAAAAGTGCAGACTCAGCATTGCAGCCTTGCAAAGTCTTCAGATCTTGCTCTCAAAATGCACTGTTGGTTTATGTGTACAACAAACCCATAGTGAAGCTTAAGTGGAGGGTCCTGGGGGGAAAGCAAGTTTAAAATTTGAGTGAGTGACTGAACCCAGCCCAGCTGCCATCTGACTTCATTGCACATTGGTGACATCAGCATCAGTTAACATGTTCAGCCATCAAATCTCTCTAGAAAGTAGCCACTGTGGGAGAGGCACTAGCGAGCCTAAAGTAAAAAGGATAATAAGTTTAGACCCTGAGTAGTCATTCATACTTTCGTTATAAATGGACATTTTATGGTAGACATACAAAGGAGACATTTTTTTCCACTACAATTTCTACAGGCACGATGCATGTCCTCTTCCGTGCACAAGACTAATACATGCAATATATTCACCTTGTAATACGAAATATTTATCATATAAAAATCACAATGAGAACATAGAATGTTTTTGATTCCGTTTTTTTAAAATCCCTGTAAAAGTTGCGCACTGATGCATTCTTCAAATATTTCAAATCCTTTGTGCTGAGGTTTTGAAAGGAAGACTGGCCCTGCATAATAATAGAATCTGAGACAGAAAACAAGGTCCAATCAAACTGAGTACATCAAACACGGCAAGAAATTCTATAGCAATTTAATTACTTTCACTATTGTGTACATTGTGAATCAAAATGTACTTAAGTTCTTAAGTTGCTTTCAGTACTCACTATTATCCATCAAAGACTATGGTGCAGTTTCTTTTTGTCATGGAGCTCTTTGATTTGACAGGTAACTTTGTGTTTGTGCAGTTTGTTTTTATAGTGTAGCTATCATCAATGCTAAAATAACAGCCAAAAGACAGATTAAGGCTTGGAATATATGATGCTCACTTTCAGCTGTGATCGGGGATTTTTTTTTTGGGAGGGGGGGTCAAATTGTGCTTGTCACTTTTAATAACAGTTGTTAAAAACATCCACCCACTCTCCTCCTCTTATCCAGGGTTAGGTTGTGCGAGTAGTAGCCTAAGAAGAGAAAGTCAGACCTCCCCCTTCCGAGCCACCTCCTCCAGCTTATCCGGGGGGGTCACAGAGGCATTCCCGGGCCAGCCGAGAGATGAAACCTCTCCAGCATGTCCTCGAGCCTCCCCCCTGTAGGACATTCCCAGAACACCTCACCCAAGTGGTGTCCAGGAAGCATCCTAGTCAGATGTTTGAAGCACCTCCTCCTTTCCATGTGGGCGAGCAGCAGCTCTAATCTGAGCCCCTCTCAAATGACTGCACTCTTCACCCTATCCCTAAGGGAATGGCCAGCCAACACTTCGGAGAGAACTCGTTTCCACCGCTTGTATCCCCAATCTCGTTCTTTCGGTCACTATCCAAAGCTTGTGACTACAGGTGAGGGCAGGGACAAAGATTAGCCGCTTCGCTTTTATGCTCAGCTCTCTCTTCACCACAGTGGATCAGTGCACATCACCGCAGCCACGGCCCCAGTCTGTCAGTCTCCCACTACTCTCTTCCCTCACTTGTGACCAAGACCCTGAGATACTTAAATTCCTCCACTTTTTGACATCCTTATGTTCAAACACGGTGTTTGAATTAAGAAAACACCACTCGAGTTCAGAGCTGGCAGGCCTTCCTCCCAATCACACCCCACAGTTAAAGGGAGCCCTCAAGCTAATAAAGTCTTATTGAGCTCGGTAGTTTGTGGGATGTTCTTTAGTTTTGGTGGCTGCTGAAGCAAAAACTCAGGGATGAGAAGTGTTCAGTGAAACGATGGAACAAAACTTTAGATCAACCGCAAAGATATTCTGGAAGAATAGGAAGCAAAGGGGATGACCCATCACTGAGGCTAAGGTCACTGAAGTAGTTAAAAACTGCTGCTACAGTTCAACTCTGGATGTTTTTGGGTTGCCCTGGTTCACATGCCTCTACAGCACTGAGTGGAGGTTGGGTCAGTGCCTTTAGACTAGCAAGCTGGACTGATGGCCCCCACGTCTTAAAAAGGGGGACCGGGCAGTGTCTGGGCTCATCCTTAGGGTTGGGGTGAGGAGCTTGGTGATTGGAGAACATCTCAGAGTGCAGCCACTGACCTGCTACATCGAAAGCAACCAGTTGAGGTGGCATCTAACCAGAATACTTTTTGGTCTGGTCTCTCTTCTAATTGAGGTGTGTCCAACTAGGAAACAAGCCTAGGGAAGACCCAGTAAAAGCTGGAGACTACATCTCTCTGCTGGCTAAGGAATGCCTCAGTGCCTAAACCTAACAAACTAGCGACCAAAAGGGAAAAATCCAAAACAAAAGTAAATTTAGCTTGTATACTAGACCCAGTCGGGTCCCTCTTGAACATTTGTCAGTTTCCCTCACCCAGCAAATTTGTATCATGCACCAGTACTCTGGAAGATATTGCCAAAAGAAGTGCCCAATGCATAAAAATACAAAGCAAAGTGACCAAGTCAGTTTGTGATGAGTTGGAAATGAAAATTTGTTGAGTAAACTCATCTTAACAAATAAATTGCATGCCCCTTTAAATAAAACAACCTAAATACTTCTTCCAGCTCTGCAAATTAGTGTCAAAGCTTTGATGCGCCATTAAACAGGGGCTGCATGATTTGTGTGAACTCCTAACTGCTAGTTGATAAACTTCCTTTGTGCTGGCTCACTTCTCAGCCCATCTCCCCTCACTCAAGTCACACATGACAGTTTTTAAGGAAGAGCGGAAAGTAGTTATTAGCAAACCATTAATAATTCACTGGAGTTAAATGTGCATCCATGGACATGCTTTAAGTCACCGTTAGAGATGTAAAACCATAATAAATCTACTCCATACAGTGAAAGGCATGCAACAGCCACCACCCAGTCTGCGAAACTTCTATGAGTATGATTCATTCTAGGCCAATTAAAGCCAACAACACTGCAGAGTGTGGCCGAGCACTTCTTACAGTGGCAGCTTTCCACATTTGCTATTTATCATGAACAACTCAGGCGAGATGTCTGCCAAATGCTCCGCCGTCCATTTGCAAAGTAGCATGTAAATATAATTAAATGATGACATAACTAAATTATGTAAGAGCCTCTAATGGAGTCTATAACCTTCCTCAGTTCTCCACATGAACATTGTTGTATCAGACTGTTTTTGAAGAAGTAACAACAGCTGAAGAGGAGAATTAATGGCAACAGGGAGGGACTAAATGCAACATTATGGGGAGATGTGACCTTAAATGGCTGGGTTTATATTTGGCATTAAAGGAAATAAAATCTGATTTTATGAATGAGCTTATTTTCCATATTAAGCCACACAAAGTAAGAATAACAGTGGTGGGACAGAGAGCAGCAGACTAAGACACAAAGAAAACTATGAGTAACGTTAGAGGGGCAAAAATTAGACGGTGAGAGGGGAACACAAGTAAACAGGATTATGGAACAGACCTGGAGGCAAAAGAATATCACTGAGAGGTATATCACTGCAAACAAAGATGAATCAACTTCCTCTAGGGTGAAAACCCACAACTAAAAAACAAGGAACTAAAGCTTCTTACTTTTACATGTTAAAAATAAATAAATCCATTATATTCTCTTCAATTTTTGCTTAGTTTTTAAGGTATGGCCTCATCATGAAACCGTTACTCTTTCACTGTATATTTTAACCACATGTTCCCACGGGTATTCTACTGAAACCCAGTGTGATGAAACAATGTGCAGAGAGGCTTCCACAAGCTTTAATAATTTCTCCACCATTCTTTATAGAGTGATTATTAGCACAAGGATTAATCGGCTCATTTGAAGCTCATGTTGGCCTCTTGTGATTTACTTCTGTTGGCAGTTCTAAGTGCACAAAAGAATAGTGACAGCACAGAGGGGTTAAACAGGAGTTGTGTTTTCCCTGTTTACTCCCCTCTTGATGTGTCTGCTTGCCAGCAGCTAACAAGGAGCACAGGACACTTTAACCACTACATCTCTTGACTGGAAAGCTTCATTAGATTGACCGGGTGAGGTGAGGATTAGAAGGATTGGAAGAGCACGCGAGGAAAAGAGGACAATTAGTAACCCAGCTAGGGTCCTTCTTTGGCAAAGCACACAAACAATTTAGCAACTCTGCAGCAACACAGCTATGTTTTCCTGTCCTCTTGTACTTATAAGATATTCCTGCAGTAGTATTTATGCTGTAGTTTTGTTGTGCTATGTGTTGTGGCAGTTTTATGAGGCAATTTTTCTCAGGATGTGTGGGTGTGAGGGTGGGTGGAGTGGTGGTGGGAGGGGAGTGTACAGTGTAGATATATACACCATGTAAGCACAATGCCCTTGAATCTGGCCTTGGACCTCTGTTACATTTCATCCCTCTTTCTTCACTGTCAAGAGATCAAGTAACAGCAAAACTAATTCCAAAAGTGGAGTGGCTGTAGACCAGAGTTTTATTTTTTACGCAGGTAGGTGGGAAGATGTGATGCTTTCAGAGATTCTGCTTGTTATTCTCTTGCATACCACAGTGAGACTGACTGTAATGTAATTTAGTTGTCTGTATCAGGACAATAATTAATATTGGTTGTATGTTTTCAGAATTCACAGTACATATGCTTAATTAGGTTATGACATTCATTGGTCGAAGAAATCAAATTCAATGTCCTACTCAGAGGTGCTTCGTGAAGTCTTTGACAATGATTGGTGCTGTGGAGCAATGTCTGTAACACACAAAGACATGCAAAGGTGGTGAAGCTAACAGGTGTGCATCAATGAGTTTTACACTGAAGAATAAAATGCATGTTTGGCATCAAGGATAGCCAAAAAAATATTTAGGTGAAAAGAGCAAAATCTAAAGGAGGTTTTGTTTCACAGAAAAGCTCTTTAACAGTCCTAGACGTGAACATAGACCAAGTGAAAACTGGATCCTAAATGGCAGTGAGACGTTTGTACAGTTAATCTGATACAAAACACCATTACATGTTCCTTTGTAATAAGAGTGTGTGCACAGCAAAGCAGTAGCTTCATCTGTTAGGACACAGCATTTGGCTTTGGAGGAAGGCCTTGGTGTCCACTAATCAGAGGGTCGGTGATTTGTTCTGCTTGTCAAAGTGTCCTTGAGTAATAGTTGGACTCCAAATTGCTGCTAATATATCCACATATATACTATGAATGTATGAATGTTGCTTGTAGCATAAGGTGCTTAAGTGCTCAGTAAATTTAGACAAGAAGTATACAGACGCCAGTACATTTGCCATATTTGTTGAATCGCTGTGTGCTGCACACTGTTTTCACAGTTTAATGAACAAAAGGCCTCTAAGCACCAACTGCAATTTTCTTGGCCGATTAATTTTTTTTTTTCTCCAAGAACTATAATTGACAGCATATACTGTACAAGCAAAAGTCAACTTGTTTTCAATGCAAAATATTATTTCTATAATAAAAGAAGTGATCAAACTTTACAAATTTCCACCAAACTGCAGTTAGTTCTCTCACTTAAACAGCTGAAAATAAAGTGCTCTGCTAATGGAAATGGAGCTGCTGTACACCCACCTTTACCTGACATATTTCACCTTACCAGACAAAAGCAGGTGCAGCAAATTTATATAGCAAGACAACTCTCACATACTTCTGTTATTTTCCAGTATGTTTATTACTTTCTGAGCTACTAAATCCATATCGCCCAACTCGTTGCCTCAGATCAGCTGATCAGCTGTTCCTAGAGGTACCGAGGTCAAAATTGAAGCACAGAGGAGATAGAGCTTTTAGTATTGTTGCCCCTAAGTTATGGAAT
>JASGAU010359763.1:0-16062 GCA_030220045.1 Australoheros facetus | reverse complement strand
GTTCAGACTGGCATGAAAAGATCGGATACAGGTCGCATGAGGGCGAAAAAATCGGATTTGGGTCACTTCAGGCTGCAGTGTGAACGTAGCCTTAGTCTCCCTAACCTTATCTAATCCTGTCCAGTCTGGTCATCCCTAAATTAAATCTTAGCATCTTCAACTCTGCTACCTCCAGCTTCACCTGCTGTCAGTGCCACCGTCTCCAAACCATAGATCATAGCAGGTCTCACTGCCATCTTGAATTGCTACTAATATAAAAGTAATATACCTCAACACCTCTCCCACAACAGGATGTACAGAAGTTAAATGTCTTCTGCCCTCTGTTGTGTAAGAAGGCAGAAGCATCCAGGTACTGATAAAACATTAAACGAGCTAAGTTGTTCTGTTTTTTTTAATTAGACAAAACAGTGGGTATACAGCGATATACAACACCAATTATTAATGCTCAAAAATTCTTTCCATACCAGAAACACATAAATGTTAGCTGCTTTAGCCATAATTTTACTCATACTGTCTAGGAAAGGTGCTCAAAGCAGCATTTAGAACCACATCATCAAATTATCATACTGAAATACACAAAAAATGGAAATGTGTTTCTACAGGAGGCTCCACAGCACCTCTTTTGTCCTGTCTCTCTCCTCAGCTCCTCCCCGAGCCTGGTTCTGCCAGAGGTTTCTTCCTGTAAAAAGGGAGTTTTTCCTTCCCACTGTCACCACGTTATTGTGCTTCAGGATCATTTTCCAGTAATGGGTGGCCATGCCATTTCCCAGAAAGAGAATAAAAATGATTAATAAGCAAAACATTTCCTAGTCAGCCAAGACCCTGATGAAGATTAGTTCACTGAATGACTGACAGAAACCTCTAAACATAATTAAATATCCATCATAAAGGTCCCAAAAAGGGGAGAGGAAAGAGATCGATAGATTCGTGACAGAGCGTTTTTAAGCTTATATCTGTTAACGAGTTGGTGACCACAAGAGAAACCCACTGTCAAAGAAGCCCTGGAACAAATAAGTACCTTTTATTTATCATTATTATTCCTTTTAAAGGCTTCAGTGTTGAGCAGAACTGATTTACTCTTGAACTCTGTGTGGACGGCGTGCTCTCCCCATGTTTGTGTGGTTTTCCTCTTCCTTCTGCTTTACAGAACCATGCATCCTGTCTCTGTGAGTTTCCGTCTGATTCTGTGGCTCTGTCTTAATCCTTTATATCTCTGAACCAGATATGATTAACTTCAATCAATGAATGAAAGTGCAATGAATTGCTTTGCGAATGAGTAAAATGAAAACAAACCTACTTGAATCACTTTACTGATTTTTACATTTGAAGCCTACTAAAGTAGGACTGCTTAGTCTGCTTGTTAACTCCAAAAAAGATTACAGTTCTGGGTTAAACTAGCCTTTTCCTGCATTAGTTAATACTGTAAGTATATTTTACATTTGAGTCTTTAAATACAGGATGAAAAAATGTGCACTGATCTGACTGACCAGGTGGCGGACAGAACTGCAGCGCCGGTGATCGTCTTACTCATAACTGATTAAATAGCTTTAAAAACAGAGGTCACATCACGATCATTGAAACCATCGATTACTGTTCAAATTTAAAATCCATGAATAAGATTCCTTCCTTCCTATCACCTCTCATGCCTCGCCACACAGTTCACCCTTTACTCCACTAGAGTGTGTACTGGAGCCCTCTACGTCCACAGGAGTGTATCATGTCAAAAGAGGAATGTTCATACAATAAGGGTCTGTCTAAGTAGCTCCGCTATTGCCTCGGCGTACCACACGGACAAACGATTGTCAATGGACCATTTGAGACGGATTTCAGTCTGCCTCTGCGTCGGTTCCCTGCGTTTCGGGTGTCTGGGTTTTTTTTTTTTTTGGTCCTTTTTTTTTTTGTTACTTGTTTGCAACCAAATTCCTATCCGGATGGAAAGGAAAGCCACAAAGAGAAAGGACTAATTTCCAAACCAAAATGCCGTGAGTCTTGAAGTTTAGTGGATTTTGTGTGTTTGGTGGTTCTTCTGTTTTTGCAGCCGGTCGCTCTCACTCAATTTTTAGTCGATAATGTGCTCTTGGACTTGGATTTAAGAGTGCTTCAATATTTAGATAAAGTAAGCTGACAATGTAGCTACTAGGAATATACCGTCAGTGAGACTGAAGTTGTGCGTGCCGTGGTTTTGAATTATCTGAGGGATTCATATTGAATATAACCTATTTATCTGTGAGCAGAGCTCCAGTCGTTAAGCAAGAGCGGATTCATTCCAGCTGCGGAGCCTTTCATGTTTGTAAATCATTTCACGTTTAATTATAAGCTGACAGAGCCGATGCCCCGAGGAAAAACTAGTGCAATTCTGTAACTTTGAGACTTTTAATGCATGTTTTGAATCCACGTGGAGCATAGCATGATTTTATATGGCGCGTATCTTACTTTAATCTTTTATATCCTTTCGTTTCCGATCAGTTTGACGAGATAATTGTGTCATATTTCAACACATTTACAGGCCACATTGACTCTTTTCTCTCAAGTGGCTAAGTGAATGCAGCCGAGTGTTCTTCTTTATCACATGGGATCACTGCGGAGTCTTTAGGACGTCTTGTTTTCTTCCATGCCCGGACTGTGGTCTAGTATAAGCTCAGCGGACTTCAGTCTTTATAAACTTGTCAGGGACCTGCGGGCATGGGAGAAGCGACCCCCGCTCAGTCTGCTGCAGGGACATACGTACCCATGTTGGGTGTTGGCTTAGGAGCTATGCCCGGTGGGGTCAACAACGGGCCAGTGATGGCCACTTCCAGGGGCTCCGCGGTACCACAACTTCACAACGCCATAGTGGAGCGTTTACGCGCCCGGATAGAGCTGTGCAGGAGGCACCACTCTACCTGCGAGAACCGCTACCAGAGAGGTCAGGCCGAGAGCTCTGACAGGGAGCACGAGAGCACGCTTCAGCTGCTCAACATAGTCCACCAAGGTCCTGGGAACCGCAAGGCAAAGGGTAGCCGGGGATCGAACCAGCAGCCACCAGAGTACAGCAGAGCTAACGGAGAGCGAAAGGGCTCAGACGGTGAGCAGAAGATCTCCACACGCATAGCGGTGAGTTTTTAATTTAATTTATTTATTTGTTTCATTTTTTTATTAACATCAGTGATTAAGACTATTACGGTGACGCTTGTGGCAATGATGACGAAACGGTAATGATGATGATGATGATGATGAGGGTGGCAATATGTTGTGATGGGGATGGAACACCTAAATTTATGGCCATAGTTACAGGACCACAACACTCAGACCATGAGATTTATAGACATGTTTTTACCACTGGTATGTTAAAAATCAGCTGGGAGCTACAATTCCCTCAGAGATAATGTATCAATAAATATTTCTACTCCAATAACTCTGCTGTGACTATTAGTGGACAAAAAGTTAAAGCTTTGTCCAAACTTACAAGGCATACCAAACACCATAACAGGCACAAAAAGTTCTTGATTAAAGGGGCCCTTAAGGTAGATGACATGATACAGAAGCATTAAGCTTGTTTGCAAAGCAATCCAGTTTGAGGAAATGGTTTTGGGGTCATTGGGCCATGGGGATGTTTTGCATTTTCTGCAAACCTGTACTGTGCAGCTGATCCAAACAGAGGGATGCAGATGCATTCTGTGGTTTGTTTAACCTATTTAATGTACACTGTTATCTAATTTTGTATGTGCAGCCTTTGTTTCACATGGATTAAAGCAATTCTCCAGAGGATGTTACCTGTTATTGGTGCTGTGTGGATTCTGTGTTACGAAACAAGAGGGTTTTTTGTCTTTGTTTGTTTCTAAGTTATTCTGTTAAGACTGAGAATCGAGTATTTGCATGACATTCTGGACTACTGAGAGTACAGGAAAATGTTTTTTTTCCCCCTAACAGCAGAGCCTCACAAAGAACCTAGGTAGGCAGGATAGGAAAACTTAACTGTGCTTTCTGTGTGCCTGGTAGCGCTGATAGGACTGACTTCCTGTATGGCATCTGTTAAGGGAGCAGCCACCGAGATGTGAGATTTATTTTGTTGTTTTCTTTCATTGGGCATGGGGGAGTTCAGCTTCTAGCCCATTACTTCTCAAGCAGCATTTCAGTATAATGTCAAAAGGGTGAAAGCTCGCAGATGTTCTTTTTCAAGATGTGATGAGATGCCCGGTGGAAAAATAAACAACGTAATATATATTTTTCCAGTAAGGCTTTAAAAAGGCAGTAATGATTGTTCTGTAATTTCATTTATTGCCATCGGTGGAACTGAGCATGCAACGGCATGTCGTTGGGTTGTTTTAGCTTATGATTGAGCAAGACATTCACATGCAAGAAAAGTAGATTCTCCACGGGTTAGTGTTAGCTGAGCATGCACTCGGCTTTCGACACATTCGTGCTGTTAGGTGCAGTAGAGCGATGGCAGTGGAACACGATGAGAGACAAGACACAACTTCATGGATTATACTGACTGTCTAAAAGAGGTCAGGGAACATCATTATCATGTACGGTTTCATTTTTACTGACTCTGGAGTAGCATGTTCTATTTAAAACTGATGAGTGCAGCAAGATGGTGAGGAGGAAATGAAGTCCTGGCGTACATGTTTATATCAACCCCGAGGTTAATGTTTTCGCAACTTATAATGATCGGGTGGAGCACAACTGCAGCTATTGCACAAATCCTGCTTAATGCTCGTATACTGCATCTATACAGCATCCATACTGGTGAGAGCTGTCTCTTAAATAAAAATGAGCAGATTAAGTAGAACAACTCTTGCAACCAAAAAAAGTATTTATAATCATCTGCGGCTGTAAAGACTGAAAGTTGTTTTGAATATTTATTGGGGTTCTGCAGGGTTCACCGTAATACATTCTTCAGAATTAAAAAGTAAGACATCTCAAATGGCAACATCTGTGCATGTTATTGAGTGTTCACATTGGAATTTGAAATGTATACCGAGTTAGGGGCAAACAACACAATGGATTATGACTGGCTGGGAGTGCAGAGCGAGCAGCAGTGCTTAACAACGGTGCTCATTGAGACCAGATTAACAAAGGATATTCTTTTAGATGAAATTGGAGAAATCTGAAAGAAGAGATGAGAGCATACTTATCGACTTGGAAAATCATTTTCCTTAATGCGTGGATGAACTCATTGAAAGCCTTTGGATATTCATATTTTTGATTGTTTTGGCTTTTTTTTTTTTTTTCTTTCATGGCCATTTTTTTTTTTCCTCTGGCCGTTCTCTTCATACCTGTATCAGAAAATGCATTCAGCACAGAAATAGGTCACACAGTAGAGCTTACAAAACATTAGCCCCATATTACAATGAACAGACATTCAGTTTCATCAGATCAGGATCCAACAATCACCTTACATTGTCTGTCAACGATACAGATAGTGAGTACAAAAATGAAAGGCTTAACAAACAATGATACAGCCTTGCTGCATACTAGCATGCCATGTATTGCCATGCTGTATTATCATGTGTTTAACAAATGGCTCACTAAGCACCTTCTTGATAGATTTGCCGGCCATGAAGCCGTTTGAACCACAAGGTCCCCGTATAAATGTTTAGAGCCACTGAATACATTTCCTGCGTGTGTTTACTTTAAGTCAAACAGGCCTTGAAAAAGCAGTAGGCGAAGGATGCCTGGTGATTAACAGTGTTATGAGGACGGGGAGGATTTTGTTATTACTCAGTCTTGTAGTGACAGATCTGGGAAGTAGACTCATAGAGCAGCATGAACACAAAGTCCTCATATGCTGAATTGTTTTTTTATTATTTGAAACGCTGTTTGTCCACCACACAGGTATTTTGTAAAAGCTGTAGCGTGAGTCATCCTGGTCAGTTAGCGGTTTAAAACAAAAGTCATGTAACCACAGCCAAATCTAGCCAATGAGTGCTGGTCATCTATCATATTTCCTGTGACTGTGTGCTGTTAACCCTGCAATAAAGGCACAAAGCCAAAATATTTTTTTGGCTTCGTGTGCTAGTTTGGCACAATTACCTTGGCAAACTTAGCCAAAATTGGCAGTTGTAGTTGTTTGGACTTTTAAATTTATGTTGTTTATTCTACAAGCTAGAGGGGTACATAAAACCATTTGGCCATTTTAAAACTTGGAAAGGAAACTAATTTCCGCTCTTCAGGATAACCCTTTTTTGAGGGCCTGTTGTAATGCTGGGTAGTGGTTGGGAGCAGTCGAAACAACCCCAGTTGTGTGCGCTTTCTATGATGTTCCTAACTTGAAGATCACGACCCCCCACAAAGAGGCTGTGAGGTTAATCTGAGGGATTGCAGAGTGATTTATTTGGACAGGAAAAGGGAAGAAAAATACTAATCAAAATGTTGTTTACTCTCTCAGGCTTTGAACTAATTTGGTTTTAGCACAAATGCTTGTGCAGCACTGCACTTTCGAGTTAGTGCATCATCTAGCTTGCCACTAATCCCAATAGAAGATTTTGCAGCTAAATTCTTTGTTCCATATTGTAGCAGTAAAATACTACATGGGTCAAAATTTAAAGTTAATATTCTCTATTAGAAATGATCCTGTTGAGTTGTAAAAGCTCAAACAGTCTCTAGGTAAGCAGTGGAATGACAGCTTACTAAAATATCACACAGGAAAGAAATTCCTTGCACTTATTCGCGGTCATGTATGATGGAGTGGATATTATGTGCATGTGTGTGACTGCGGGATGGGGTGTGTGCTGTGTTTCCTGGCATACCCTGTTTGGCTGTTGAACAGCCTGAATGAGATGCCGGTGGTCTGATCCCAGCCTGGCTCGGCAGTGATGTGAAACAATTAGCCCAGGTCCTAGGGGGCCACCCACTGTGAAGCCCACAGCTCTACCCAACTCCGTGGATGCAGAAAGGGATCCATGTTCATCCCACAGATCACTTCCATGTTGTCATGGATAGGATACAGTTTTTCTTTTAGGAGCAGCTACTGTAGCTGCCAGTTGGTCTGAATGCTGAATTACTTTAAGTCCCCTGTAGTGCCGAATGGAAATTCTGTGGGTGCTGTTTATTGACAGCACGGCTACACTTTAAGCCTGATGTGATTAAGCTTGTCTCATTGTGTAGACTGTTAGCTGCTAGATGAGTTGAGCATCTCATAGTGCTCTGATTAAAAGACATTAAAATAGGCCTCCATATACTGTAGTAAAGCCATCTGTTAATCTCCCCTTTCTATTTGGGATTAGTCTTCATTCCAACTTGTGGTTCAATTCTACTTATGTGTAGTACTTAAAAATACATTTAAAATGTCCTATTATTACATTTTTTTAGTTGCTATAATAAACACCTACTTTTAGAATGTTTATTGTGTGTTCAAAAGATACTTTGAAAGACAAAGCAGTTTAATCAGTAGGGTGTTCATTGAGCAGTTATATTAATAATTAACAAATTAATAATGTGACTTTTATTGTGTAAATGCTGAAAACTTGGATGGATTGAAAGTTTTTTTTTTAATTTAAACACTTCTGGGTTGATATAAAAGCTTAATCTAAGAAAGAAATGCAAACGCTCAAACGTTTCCAAGTTCATTACAGGCAGTAACATCTTTTCAGATGTATGACTTCCTCATACAGGCATCTACCAATCACTGGATGAATTTGCTCTACCAATCAGATGGTTGGTGGGTTGATTCCCTGGCTACTCTTGTCTGCATGTCAAAGTATTCTTGGGCAAGATACTGAACCCCGAGTTGCCCCTGATCCAGCGCTTGTATGAATGTGTGTGTGTGATTAGGTGAATTTGCTTGCAGTTAGAGTAGAAAAGTGCCATATAAGTACGACTCCATTTACCATTCATATATAAATGTGCGTGTTGGTGGTTCTTGCACAGGAGCGATTGCTACATTTTTGCTCAGAAAACATTAAAGCAGCCTTTTACAGTTAAACATTCAGATTTACTGTCTTATGTAATAAAAGTTGAAGCATGTTACACTATGTTCTGGACACTCCAGAGCATATCTGAGGGCAGTTCATAAATTTTCGGCACTAAGTAGATGTACTCAGGCACATCTTGTCCTCAAGGAATGTGGGATGTGGTATGTTAATATGAAACAAGGCTAATGCTGTGGCTTTCCTTTTTTTTTTTTAGGGGTATTACTCTAGGACATTTGTTGTAGTTAATAGCTACTGTATCATCTTTTGGTTACATTGTGCATAAGATTAAAGTCTGTGGTAACATTTTATGATAACATCAGCTTACATACATTCTAAACAACTTTCTACTCATAAATTTTGTGATGGTGATTGCTGTGTCCTCAAGGGAGGGCGGGATACAAGCTTCAACAAGTTTCTGTTCTGGTATCCCATGAAGACACCAGATTTTTAAGTGGCACAAGGAAAGTTCACAAATGAGTGACATTTCTCAGAGGAGCTTTATTTATTAATCCCTGTGATTTATGTTCATGTTTACTGAAAATGTCATAAATTATTTTTAGTCTTATAAGCTGCAGATTTTAATATTATACTGTGTCATGATGTCAAGATATTCAGCACATCGCAGGTTCTAGTCCAATGATGTTTGGATATATCAAATGAAATTTTAAGTGGATGTCCAAGAGATCTTTTTTTTTTTTTTTTTAATTTTTGGAGAAATCTTTAGTGCTAAGCAGTTTGTAGTGTGTGTGTGTGTGTCACTGCATCCGGGAGATCGGTGTTTTTTTTTCTTTCTTGTCTGTTGAGCCACAGTAACTGTTGCTGACTACCCAGCTCTGAACGCTCCTGTTAATGCCAGAAAACATGCATCACTTCCTGTGCACCAGTGGATTTTTCCCAGAAAGGACCTATGAGACATTCAGGTTTATGACAGCAGATGCAGTAAAATCTCTTGTGAGCTGAGTATAAGTTACTTGTATATCAGATAATTGTGAGCAGCATGACTAAGTTGTTCAGTGCGGATGCAGAGAAAAAGGTGAAACGTGTAATGGCCAGCTGATGGTCCTAGTGAAGATGCAGACTGGCAATGAACAACCAACAAAAGACTCGTTTTAAATTCTTTAATGTATTATTGATTAGTTGGTGCATTTAATGCCACCTCTGTGTTAAGAGGAAAAAAAATGGTAAAATTAGATTAATAAATAAGAGAAGGCTCAACAAATCTGGTGTCATGCAGCAGCAGCAATGTGTTGGAAACTGTAAATCTGGGACAGCTCTGTACCTGGCAAGATTTGCAGCGCCTTGTCCTCCTTAAATGAGCGCACTCTTTTTTCTGGACTAATTTATATTTTGTTATCCACTTCCATGCTACCAGAGAACACACAGGAAATAAAAATAAGAAGACAAAAGCATAAAAACATTATCGATAAAGAACGACAGAAGTTTCCAGACACCCAGCAGGGCAGTCAGGATGTGTGTCAAATCAAACACATTTATGGATCTTGGGTTATACGGCATCTCCAGCAGCAGTGTCTTAAGCGAACTTCACTCCTCTCATCCCACTCCCCTTCTCCTGCATACTTCCACTCACACACACTCGCGCACGCGTGCGCACACACACACATACACACAAATAAAACCCACTCTGCTGCACGCGTCCTTATGTTTTATTCAGCAGCCTATGGAGGGCTGTGTCTGCCTTTGAAGAGTGCTGCAGAAATCATGTACAAAACCCATCTCACCCATTTTGAGGGCTGGTTCAGTGTAAGTGGGTACATGCTCAGAAGAACATGCTCTTTTCAAAGTCCAGGTAGGCTGGGTCTTACCTGCCGCTGTTAGAGGTTCATGAATGTCTGACCTTTAGGATAAATTTATCCTTTAGTTGTACTGGAGCCATTGCCAGCTGAAAGCCTTGCTTCTATAGACACATGCTTGCTATCCTTGACTGTCGTCCCCAGTGTCAAGTAGAGCTCGCAAGGCAACATCTTTACCTTCGGTTACCATGCTAACAGTGTAGAAAATCTCTATGATGAGCGTCAGCTTTGCAAAATCGGTTCCCTGGTGGTCCAAGTTTTGTTGGTTTTGTATTGAATCTGCTAATGAATAACAAGTGAAAGTGTTTGCCATTGCTTCATCTCACATAATAGGACTGGCTGTGATGTCATATGTGTAAGTCTCAGGCAATCAAATTCTTTTATTTAACAGAAAATTAATCCATGGTAATATTTCACAGCGCAGCTGCTGTAATAATCTATTAAGCAGAAAGTGTTAGAACTGTTAAATTAATATTGTTTTGCGGCATTCGTGTGAAATCAGAAAATTCTGTCAGAAATAAAAAGCAAACAAAGGCCACATTAAAACATGCTGAAAAATCAGGTGGTCACAATGATCGCAATGGACCTGCGTCAATAAACATGCAATAGGTGATGTAGCTGCTCTGTAATAGTGCAGCACACAAGATTTAACAGTGAGATAATGGCACTAATAAAATACAGTCTGATTACAACAGTAACTATGTTTAATTTCACTGAGTCGTAGAAGTAAATAGTGTCTCACGCATCCTTTGTTTACAGTTTGCAAAGTAAAGGAGTTAGGGAGGGGCAGGCAGCGGAACAAAACACTGTGAGGTCCATCTTTCAAACCTTACTGTTTTCCATCTATAATCAAGCCAGTATCTTCCACTGCATATGATAGGGCCACCCCAGGCCACCCCTTTAGCCCCACCCCTCCTGCAGCTTTTATATTTGCACCATATTTATTTAAAAATATACCTTGCAATATAATCCATTTACATAAACTACACTTTGCCCTATTTTTGGAACTCATTCTCAAAGTTGTTTTATTTTGCTTGTCGGTATGTCAACAGCAAATTAGACTCTGCAACAGACCCTTATGAATTTGTGCAGATACTGTTCTGAATATAAATTACGCGGTACTGACTGCGTTCATGCAAGTGAGCATTTCACTGAGTCGAAATGCCTCCAGTCCCAAAGGGTTTGGATTAGAGAGTCCCCACTGTATCCCTTTGTTGCCGAGTTCTGCTTTCAGCATGCTCCCAGTTGTTACCAACACATTGTTTAAATTTCAAGCATTTTGCCGACCTTGAGATACAAAAAAAAAAAAAAACTCATCTATGTTATTGAAGTCATTGGGGAATTTTAGAAGGACTAATATATTAGTGCTCTGTTGTAGCTATTAAATCCACATGAAAACGAATATTTCATGGCTTTTCATCACGTGGAATCTGGACAGAAGAGTAGGTATCAAGCTCGGGGCAATCACTTAGCAGGCAAGGACCATGTTTATGTGCTTTTGTATCTTCAGAGGGGCCTTGCAGAGGTATCCGTTCATGCCTGATGTGATTTCTTCTGCTGAGAGAGCTCTTTGAGGTTTGTCAAGTTTTTCCTGCTTGACTTAATTGAAGGGAGGGCAGGATTGTGTGAGTGGGGGGGAAAAAGAGAGGGGGTGGAGGGTAATGCCTTGGAGTGTCTTTCCACGAATACTTTGCTACCCAGAGCTGAAACTGGAACCCTGTGGGAACAAGCTTGTTCAGGTGTATTTCATGTGCAGTGCACTGAAGGTGAATTGAGGGGATGAACTGCATTCACAGCAAAACACAAGCAGTAGTTTGCTGTCCTGTTTACAAAAGAACAAGGCTTAGAAAACACGCCTCTTTAACCCAGTAATATCAGCATTTGTTTCTGGAAGTTATATTACGAGCAAACTTTAATGACCACCGTGCTTTTGTTGTCGATACTTCTGTGTTTGGAAAAACAGGAGCTTATCTACAACTGCTCTCGAACTTATCTGACAATCAGCCACCTGATATGTCAGAGTTTCCTGGACTTGTTCTAGCTTCTGTTGTAAACCGATCTGATTATCACAGTTGCTACAAGTGAGCTGGGTGTGGAAGTCCATTTACGTTATCGTGTTAACACGATATATTCTTCTTCACCCTGCTGAAACTCTTTACTCTAGCCCTACAAGGCTTTATAGCTTTTACTACACAGTCTATTTATCAGACACAATCATTTAATGCTGAAGTGAAACATTTGAACTCACTCATTTGCTAAGCAACTATTGTTTTTCAGAGCAAAACAGCTATATTTGCAGCAACATCCTATCCTCCCCAGAGTCATTAACCTCATCGGGAACTGAGAAAGTGGGCTCCTGATGTCACTGGCAAGCCCCTTACACAGAGTGCTGGGTTAAACTGGGAGGGGGGGGCATGCTAGATCAGAGTTCAGGCATGTTTACATTACAGCTCAGGATATTTCTCAGAGCCGGGCCAAGCTGCTGAAGTTCCCAGGCTCCGGAGTTGCAGAGTGCTGAAAAGAGGCACAAGCGTTCGCTTATTCTTCTATCCTGCACTCTCCTGTGCTCTGGGGTCTAAGTCATAGTTCAGCTCCATTTGCATTGTGGTTATGCTCTGTTCTTTGCTACGCTTGTCCTTGGGGGAGTATTATAGATGTGAAATACAAGAGAGGAGAAAATCAACAACTTAAATTCAACACATGCAAAAAAAAGTGTTACATTTTTATCTCTTTATTTTAGGTTAAAAAGTCAGAACTGCTTTTCCTCAGTTTTAATCACAATATGTAACAAAATAGACAAGAAGAAAGCTACATTTAAGTTAAACCAGTTCCTTAGCTTACGTACTTAGTACTAAGGTAGGATAATAATAATTTTATCTGGGAATTTCGTGTTTGGCATCTTTTCTTCACCCTGTGCTATGGAGCTACCAGCTGGTTAAAACAGTATAATTAGTGTGGGAACTTTAAAGCACCCTGGATATTTATTCATAGTTTGGAACATTTCTTTTGGTTGTGGCCTGGGAATGTAACATTACGAAAAGGAAGTCCAACTGTGCAATGAAAATGAAGACCAAAACCTATTTGGAAGACAAAAGTAAAAGACTAAACTCTTTGTTGTTAACATCATCACATGTTTGTCTTTCCCACAATGACTCAGACTGCTAGACCAGCTTGTCTAGAGCATCAGATAGGTGTCTAGAGGGGGAACATAGATGTTCTTGTTTCTTGCCTCTGCTCCGCCAATGAAGTTGAGAAGTGGCAGCTGGAATGTTTGCCTTATTGCTCTGCTGTGGTGAGGTGTCACGGAGCTGAGCTATGCTTTGGCGCCTGCATGCTCTCCACCTTGCCTAGAGGCGCACAGACATGGCCGCCGCATCTAAGGCATACACGAGAGGTGAAATCAGGGGAGGATCTCTGCTTTCTCTCTGCCTCGTTGAATCATCCACGGTGAAGTTTCAACATCGCTTTAACACGTTTTAACACTCTGCTTCACCGGTAGGTTTATTGCAAAAGTTCGCTCCAGAGGGAGCCGATTCTAAAACGTGATTAAACGTACAGCATCTTTTACAAAGTGAATCTTGTATCTGCTGTTTCCACGACAAGTGAGAGAAATCTGTTTTCTTTCCACTAAAGGAATGGTTATGAGCAGAGACATGGAATCTCATACTTGCAGACCATAAAAGAGCCGTGCTTGGATGATGGATTGGAGGACATCTGCTTTAAACTTCAGTTTTAGTGCAGGTCTTTGCTTAATGTCAGCCAAATTGCTCAGGTTTTGTAGGTTGACCAT
Organism: Australoheros facetus; assembly: GCA_030220045.1. NCBI lineage: Eukaryota > Metazoa > Chordata > Actinopteri > Cichliformes > Cichlidae > Australoheros > Australoheros facetus. The sequence goes on along the minus strand of JASGAU010359763.1, from coordinate 2,566 downwards.
GGACATTGCCCTGATTTGCCCAAAATACATAACATGGCAGCTGTGTGCGTAAAGAAATAAGAAAAGGGAGGGAAAGGGAAGTTGAGGGAGGGGATTCCTACTGTCTTAGTAAGTGGTTTCATTTTCACCTTCTTCTCCATGGGGGTTCCTTGTACAGTCCAGTGTTGCTGCCTTTGTACATAAAGCTTTTATCTAATTTTCCCCACTCTACAAAAAGTACCGAGTGTATTTAATCTGGTAAAGCCAGGTGGTGAATGTTGCCTCCAGAAGATAATGAGTCTTAAAGCGATTAAGAAGTTGTATCCTGTAACTATATGGGATCAGCTTTTAAACAAAATTGTAGAATAGATCCAAATAAAGCAAAATGTCTTCGTAAAGCTTAAAAATCAGTTCATGCTACGAATGGCCTTCACATCCAGCAGTTGTCTGCACAACAATAAATTCTGATTAAATATTTGTCTGACTGCATTTGGCACAAGGAAGTGAGGTATGTTGGGTCAAGTGCTGCCTGAGAATGATCATTAATCAATGAATTATTAAACTTCAGTTTTACATTTTTCAGTCAGTGGAAAGCCTGCAAAGACCATACCGAACCAAATTCTAACAGAGTGAAAGAATGTGGTCCAGATACAGAAAAACATGATCATTCACGTAGCAGGTGATTGCTGCAATGAACTCCCTCTAAATTTGGGGGGGGGCATTATTGTGCTATTAAATTAACACGGCAAGTGATCATTTAGCGAGTGAAGGCTCATTCTGCTACCCTCCTGCTCGCAGAGAAAAACCGTGATGCTGCATTCTTTTCATAGCTGATAGTGAGAAAGTGGGGTTATTATGTGTGCGCATGCATGATAACAAGGAGGAGAAAGAGAGAGTGAAAAAGAACATTCCTTTCTCACTCCCACTCTCTACCACCACACCCCCATCGCTACTCGCTGCCACCCCACCCCCAGTTTCCTTCCTGTGCTTTTTTTAGAGTCTATTGGATGTTTTTCCCACATCCGGCAACAAAGCCAGCCTTTTTTATGCCATAATCTAACAGCATGGTGTTCTGCGGTTCGGTTTATACACAGGCATGGTCAAATGTAATAAATTCATTGACTTTAAATAAACCACTGTTTCCTAACTTTAACTCCACATTGCTTAGGTAGCTTCGTAAGGTGGAGTTTTACTCTTAAAGAGTAAACTGCTGCAGAATATATTCTCTAATCAGTGCCCTGTGACTTGCGCAGTACTGTTATACAAGTTTGTGGTACTAAAAGGGAGGGGACTTTCAAATACTAGAGGATTGTCCAGGTGACATCGTGGGCCAATATAAATAATGGAATCTGGGTGTATGCTGTTCCGTACTGAATACAACCCTCATAATTTTGCCTCTATCAATGGAATTCTAAAACATTATATGTACATTGATTGATATATATATATCTGAATTTTTTTTTTTTTTTTTACTGCCTTAAAATCAGTATTGGCATCAGCCCCAAACTAAAACAGCACACAGGTTAATTTTCTAGTACCACAATTCTTCTAAAGATTTAGTTTTTCTCAGGCTCTTCATGTAATCCCAGACTGCCGATGTGATGTTGGGATCAGGGCTCCGGGGGGGTCATGCAGTCTGCTGCTGGGCTTCTTGTTCATCAAGTACCTAATGGCTGCGTCAGAGCCACAGTTTTTCCTGACCTGCCTTTAACTGGTTTGACTCAAAAGGTAGAGCTACATCTGTGGGATGATAAACTCACAATAGTTTGTCCTTGTTACAATAAACGTTACAATACCACATATTCTTTAAACTTCCTTTTTAATGTAACTAAAAAGCAGCCCTTAAATGGACTGCTGACCTACAGACTATACACTGATATATTATTATATACACTAATCTATTGTTGTATTTCCTGATGCTCTTGTTAGTGGTACATTATATCGGAACAACCTTTCAAAGCACTGACTGGAATACTGATACACGTCTGTCTGTGTTTATCCCCATTGTCATTCCCAGTGAATTAAGTCCCTTGTCAAGGAGGAATTTCCCCCACTGTTGTGCTACCTCAGCTTAGACTGTACCAGCAGGCTCATCTGTTTTGCCTGAAGTAGTCAAAAAGAAGGGGAAAAAAACGGCTGTCTAGTCAGTGAGGGGACGCTTTGCCAGTTGAGCTGTGAAATCCACACAAGTAAGCAGGATAATCTCTTTCACCCAGACCAAATATCATATCCTGTGATGGAAATGCGAATCATTTTGTGCACACAGCCTTGACCTATCGAGGTGTAATTTCATCTGACAGCAGCATAAGGTAGGGTGAGATATCCCAAATCGCATCACACTGGTGCTCGGTAGGTACGGTATATAAAGGTAAGAGGCAGCATTATCACATATTTTCATAGCCGGGAATCATTATGAGTTACTAACTTCTGTCCACTTATGATATTACCTGTGAGTAGGCACAGCCCTATTTATCAAATGCTGTGGTGATGGCCACGTGGCTTCCTCGCTGGAGGTGTTTTCTTTTTGATTGTTCAGTCTGTTTAGTTAATGTTACTTGAACATTTAAAGTCATTTGCTCCTGGTCAG
>JASGAU010359762.1:0-32562 GCA_030220045.1 Australoheros facetus | reverse complement strand
ACACACACACACACACACACACACACACACACACACACACACACACACACACACACACACACACACACACACACACACACACACACACACACACTTAAATCCCCATCGTCATGGTGACGAGGTTATTGCCACAGTGCTTGTTAAGATGAGCAGTTGTCACCAGCTGCTCTAAAGTTGTTGAGTGTCATGTTACAGGATGCATGCTGCAGTGCCAGCATTAGACTTACCCACTCCATTCTCCTTGAGATGTCAGTATATTCTGCTCGGTGATTGGCCAACTTCCTGATGGTTTACTGGGTTTGACATAAGTCTTTTCCTGATAACCCAACTTTATTTAGTCATTGGGAAAACCTTTTATTTGTTGTTTAAGCATAAACTGTATACAAAATAGCCACCATGACATCATCCACTGGTTTCTGAGCTGCTGGTTTAAAGTCTGAAATTTCAGCATTGATACTGTTGCAATCTATTTTGTTTTTGGAACCAAAATTATCAATAACTTGGAGAAGAGGGTCAAGTGCTCAGTTTTCAACAAATGTTAGCAAGTTTGATAAGCAAGGTGCATTGCAGACATATACTTGACAATTAGTGCTAAGTAACATACAGTTGTGGTCAGAAGTTTACATCCACTCACCACGGCCACAAATGTCATGGTAATTTTGAGCTTTTAATGATTTCTTTGAACAGTTCCTTTTCCAGGGTGGAATGATTGTACAGTGTCTTTAATTACTTTAAAAAACAAGAATTGGGTGCACAAGTCTGAATTTATTTAGCATTTTCTCTGAGCCACACAGAGCCAAAAGTATACATACACCCACACTAATATTTGGTTAAATGTCCCTTAGCAAGTTGCATCTCAACCAGATGCTTTTGGTAGCCATCAACAGGCTTCTGGCATAATTCTGGCTTGGTAGAGTTCATTCAAATTGGTTGGTTTCCTGTCATGAACTGAGCTTTGAGTCCACAAATTTTGAATAGGCTTGAGCGTTTTACATCACCATGGATTGAGAGGGTGTTGCTTCAAAATCAACACCTTCAAGCTCAAATGAAATTTGAAGCTGCCCACACAGACACACAAATGCCTTCTAGATAAAGGTTTCATGGTCGGATGAGACAAAGATTAAGCTATTTGGCCACAATGACAAAGGGGTATGTTTGGAGGAGTAAAGATGTGGCTTTCAAACCTAAGAGCACTGTACCAGCTGCCAAGCACGGTGGTGGTAGCATCATGCTCTGGGGTTGATGTACTGCTACATTGCACAAAGTGGATGTAATAATGAAGGAGGAGAATGACCTTCAAATTTTTCAACTTCACCTCAGCTCAACAGCCAGACGGTTTAAACTTGGACACAACCAATCTGCCAAGAAGAGTGGTCAAATATTCAGCCAGCATTATGCTAAGTTGTTGATTGCCAAAACTGTCTGGTCCAGGTGGAACTTTCTAAGGTAGATTTAACCAAATATTAGTCAAGGTGTGTGTTTTTTAAAGACATTAAAGATGTATGCATTCCACTCTGGAAAAAGCAGTTCAAAGAAATCATTATAAGCCCCAAATTACCATGACATTCCTGCCCATGATGAGTGGATGTAAATGTCCGACCACAATTGTGCAAATGAAATGGTAGAATTTTATGTATGTTAAATTTCTTGAATGATCTGTTCATATAACTGACTACACAACAAAACATATCATTTGTCAGCTAACTAAACACAGTTGTGCCTCCACTTAGCTGAGGCGAAGCCTAGCAGACACTTAGCAGCTATCTCTGTCATCTACATGCCTTTAAAACATTAATTCAAATGAGGATGTTTTTCAAACACGATTAATGTGAGTCAAAATGAAAGGAAATTTTCCGTGAGTGTGCATTAGCATAATTAAAGTATGCTTCTATATTTAAAAGGACTCGTCTATATTTACAGTGTAACTCTCATTTTTTCTGAGCATTGAATTGGCCAAGATTTTACGCCGGATGCCCTTTGTGACGCAACCCTCCCTATTTATCCGGGCTTGTGACTGGTACTGCCTTGTGGCTATGCTAAACATTAATATCCTGTGTTTGTGTTGATGTAGGTGTGCGTCTGGACCGGGTCCGAGGTGGCAGACAAAAGTACAAGAGGAGAATAGATGCGGAGAACAGCCCATATCTGCACCCTCAGAACACCTTGCCACAGAAGAAATCATGTAAGTGTACAAATAAAACTTTAAAATAACTGATCCTGTGTTAATGGAGTAATTTCTTACAGATATGAAAGAGCCAAAACAGTGAACTGCAGCATATTCATGGATAGTGACTTGCAAATACATAACAATGACAGCACAGAGTACAAGTTTTACAATTTTATTGCTGTTTATGTGCACTGCCGTCATCTTGAGTTGTTAAGTCGCTGCAATGGGGCTGCTCTGACTTCCTGAGTTGGAAGTCTGATTTTGGGGGGTTCCACTTGAAAACTCAGACTTCCGATTTCAAATGCAATGCACCATAGTTTTACACTACTGAACTAATCTGTGGGGGGCAGTTAAATGCCAAGAAAAGCAGCACTTCACCCACAAAATATAAGGCAGAAACGTATTGGCAAAAACAGTCAATATAAATGTGAGCAGCCAGAATGTATGTCTGAAAACTAAAAAAAACTAAACCACCTTTAACTTCAAAAGTACATTTTGTTATCCAATATTGATAAACTTCAACTCATTTTAGTCTCTGTAGGTGGTGTGGTGGAGAACAAGGTTGTATCTCTGCTGCTGGTCGCCGAGCCGGAGGCCATCTTCGCCATGCCGGATCCCACAGTACCCGAGAGCGACATCAAGGCTCTGACCACTCTGTGCGACCTGGCTGACAGAGAATTGGTGGTCAACATTGGCTGGGCCAAGCACATCCCAGGTATGATTCCGGCCAGTCCCACCTGCCTCACTTGCTCTCCTCGCACAAGCCACCGCACACATTAGCTCCATTAAGTCTCTAATCAGATCAGTGGAGGGATTGTTCTGACTTGTAGCGGCCAAGACACTCACGGGAAGCCCAGAGGAGGGAGGTAATGTTGGCTCGGCTGTGTGTTATCTGTCCATCATCCTCCTGTGTGTGTGTGTGTGTGTGTGCGCGCATGCCGTGCCCTTGCTGACCAAAGTGCGCTCCTAATATATCAGCCAGATGAGCCACGGCCACCTGGAAGTTTTAATTCATTTCCTGGGCCGCAGGCATCTCCCTGTGCAGTCTGAATTATGGAAATCCTCCTGGCACTTGGAGCACACTTAGCTTCTCCTCTGACAGAGGAACAGCAGAAGGATGTCCGGAGCTTTTTTTTTCTTTGAATAAAAAGGTGGAGAGCGGAGGGGAAGTGCATTCTGACAGCTTAGTGGGATTAATACAGCTTTGTTGATGGTTGTAATCATGTGCAGCAGAGGCATGCAGAGTGGATCTGCTTTTGATATTACAGGTTTAGACCCAGGAATGATAAAAGCACCGTGATTCACAAGCACTTTACACCCTTTGGGTGGTTGTTTTGGGCAACCCTCAGATATAAGATGCTCCAAACTGGTGAAATTAATTCTCTTAACGCTGCAGTGTCTTCAAGAGTGGGATAGTTTTATTAACAGAGTGTATGCATACGGGCTTAGATTGGTGCTGAAGTAAAAATGGAATAACTGTGGAAAACAGGGATGGCATTTTAGGTTTTATTTTCATTACTGACTCATTTATCTGTTAATTTCTGTTTAATCATTTAGTCATTCAATTCATGTATCAGACATTACAGCTGATATCTTCAAAATTCAATCACCAGTCCAAAATACAAAGGTGTTCCATTTGCGATCAAACAGAGAAAGTGGCAGTTGCTTAAAGAGCATTTTGCTTGTAAAAATTGCTGCCTGTTATATTTTGGTATTGACTGATTTACAACTGTTTAGAAAGTACTGGACGGCTGCCATTCATTAGAAATCCATGCACCGCAGTGAAAACACATTTAAACTTTATTATAAATTATAGTGGTGATCCTAACATTTGTGTGTGTGTGTGTGTATGTGTGTATGTGTGTGTGTGTGTGTGTGGGAGGGGTGTCAAAGTGTCAAAGTCAGTGATGAAGTGTGTGAAGTTTGATGGGACTAGTTTGAACAGTATGCATCTACGGTGTGAATTTGAACATCCCAGGTCACATCGTTCTCGAGTTATTGCTTCACAAGATTTTCAGAAAAGTAACCTCTGACCTTTACCTTCAGGTCAAGGTTAATGAGACTCAAACTCATCGCAGATTTCTAGTAGATGCATCTCTGCTGTGAATTTGAACATCTTAGGTCACATTGTTCTCAAGTTATGGCTAACATTAAAGTTTTTGTGGAACCGCCGCAGATACTGACGTCGCGATGCCAAATATCTTGAATTTTTCTTCGAAACAGCTGAGCTAAAAAGGAAAACTGCAGGTTATCTGAATCATTATTTACATCATCTCCAGCAGGATAGAGGTCTTATCATCTGTCTTGATTCCACTTCCATCCAGTCTTCTCATCATTTCTTTTTGTTCTTTCACTGCTTTATCCACACTCAAAACATCACCAGGGAAACACCCGGCCTTTTTTTTGTTGATGCCTCGTCTCTGAAATGCTTACAAAACAAACAAAGCGGCTGCACGTGCACCTCTCTCACCTACATTCGCCTCCATATTTGCGCCTACATAGTGAACATGAAGCAACCATTTGAGTCAGTGTTGGTGTTTGGTGTCCATCATCAGCATTTCCATTGTTCTGATATTCCCCCCCCCCGCGCACACACACACACACACACACACACACCACCACCACACTTCTCACCTCCCGGGGCTGCTACTGTCTGATTTTCTCTCGTTGTCGTTGGCTCTTTATTGTCAAGACAGATGGGAGTCTGAGTGATGGGTGTATTTGTAGCCCTTTGCCAGTGGAAGGTTTAGTGGGAGAGTGGAGCAGCGGTGCACACGCAGCAGATACCCACCTGGGGGGCGGGGGAGCTTTGATTTCAATCAAATGTCAAGCACATTTTATTCAAACTTCTGAAATGTCACAAAAATGCAATAAAATTATTTAAACACCCATAGTGTCAGATGACATTTAATATATATATTTTTTTAACATTTCATATCAAATACATGAGATACAGGGGTGCAGTATTCATTATTAACATTTCACTGAATTCAGACTCTTGAGGCCCATCATACCAGCAATGAAGACTGGAAACAGGTGAGACCTGTTAGCCTGGCTCAGTCACAACATAATTTAGAATTTCTAAGTGAGAATAAAATAAGTTACTGCTGAGTCCCTAACTGGACACCAAGGTGTTATCAAAAAAACATTTTAGTGATCAGCCTTCTCAATTTAACAAAAAAATAATAGACAGACAGTGGCGGAAAAATAAGAGTGAGAAAAAGGATGAAGATAAAGATGAGATTTGCCAGAGAGGACATGACAGACATCTCAAGATAAAAACACACAACACAAAAAGAAGAGACAGGACAACAATATCTAAGGAACAAGTTGAGGAGGTAAAAGATAGAAAGATAGCTCAGCCTACAAGAAAGAAAGAGAAGAGTCTGAAGAGTCACATGCACTGAGAATATGGGTATTTAAAAAAAGACTGGCCTTTCCTGGCAGCGTAATGGCCGTGTCACATCAGCTCTGGGTGAGTGGCAGGACACACAGCCCCCACTGTTGAGAGAATCGGGGTCCTGGGCAAAGTGGCCCGGGCCATCTGAGTTCTTTGCCCAGGGGGAGGTGAGTGTGATGTGGCTACTGTCCTGGCTGCTCCCCCCTCCTCCGTGTCTGCTCTTATCAGGCAGATTGACAGTGATGCGATCTGAAGTCTGAGAGCCGGACCGGCAGATGAGCTGGCTAAAGACCAACTGCCCTCTTTGTTTTTGGCCTTTTTGAGTCCATAATGCAAGTTGGCTGTCAAACAAATGTGCTTTAAGGGTGACTGTGGTGTGACTATCCATGTGCTGTTGTTGATATGATCCAAACACTCGCAAGATTTTTCTCCTCCTTGTTGCCCTCAGTAAACCTTTGCCTGGTCCATTTAATGCATGATCTTTTCTTTTTATTGATGGTTTAACTTTACCTCAAAATCTATCAATATATTGCTCAAGATTTCATCATACAAGCTCAAACACGTACTCACGCAGGTCTCTCTCCCTGATCGATGATCCTGCGCCGGCATACTGTTCCCTATCGGCCTATAAAATTGTGCACAGACAGCTTTTCCAATCAATCAGGGAGCGATAGAGGGGGAAATGGGTGCCACTGACATCCCTGCAGTGATTGTAAAGAGCAGTGGATCCTGATAACAATCACCAATGGTGTCAAAAATACAAACACCACCCCCTCCTCGCCTTGGTCTGTAAAGTCATTCGTTTAATTACAGTAAACGTGCGCAAGTGTGTGTGTGTGTGTGTGTGTGCATGTAGGTTTATGCGGGGGCTGGGAGTGGGTTTAATCATACTCCTGTGGGGTGTAATTGTCAATCAAAGCAGGTATGTCCTGCAGAGAGTAATTAGATTCACTACCTATTCACTCCCTCTGTCCTTTGCAATGCCCTTTCCTGTGTGGCCTTCCCGTGTGTAAAATAATTCTGCTACATGCAAATTCTCTATTATCACTTGTATTAATATGCATGGATAACCACATTTATGCTAAGCTAAGCTAAGCTTTACAGCAACTCAGTCCAGAATGCGAGCAAGCGAGGGAATTTTTAAGAGAAAGCTAAATGAGGTATTAGCTTTGTCAAAGTATAACAATGTGTCATCAGCATACAACAATATATAATAAACATGGCACTCAAACGATGTGGGCAAGAGAATAAGGTGACATTGGTATAATGCCATTGGTGTTAATCATTGCAGGTTTATTATGTAATAATTGAATTATTTTAATGAAATTGGAACCCACGGGGAAGCATTTTCTTTGACAGTAACTGCAGGGAGTAGATGGTAAAGCGGGTCACTGGTTGAATCTCCAGCTCCACCAGTCCTCGTGATGGGAATAATCTTAAACACCAAATTGCTGATGCATCAACAGTCTGTGAGTGTGTATGTGCGTGTGTTAAATAAAGACCTGCATGCACAGAATACATCACTGTATGAATGCGTGTGTGAAAATGATGAATGTGGCTTGTACTATAAAGCTCTTTGGAGTGATAAATACCCTCCATGCGAAAGCAACAGTCAGTGTTATCAGATACAAGTCATTGTTTTCATGAAACTGGTCAAATTTTGTAATGGCCAAGATTTGTCCATTCAGGACAGATAATGATCTGTAATTGCTGCATTTAGTGATGGGATTTAAGTTATATTTGAGTTGAGGAATCTATCACATGTTCAAAGTCATGTGGAAAGTCCGAATTTAAATAGTGGTTAAAGATCAGCATGGATAATAAAAGGAAATCATGACCTAAATGATCCAAAGGAGTACTTCGGTGGCTGCCTTTCCAAAAAAAAAAAACCGGAGGACCAGGCAGGATTGATGAGACCAAAGTGTAAAAACTGGGGATCCTGTATGTGCCACCTAATAGCATCTATTAGACACTTTCTGCCTGTCAGTTTATGAAGCTGGTTTATTCATGAAATATTTCTATTATAAGTCTCAAGTGCCATCCAATGAGGATATTTACGCAGACTTCTGAAAGTTCCCTTTATTGTATGGGCCTTGTAAGACTGTAAACTGACATCTTGGGAATCTTTCTTTATTCAATTTTTCTTTCAGGCTTCCCTTCACTCTCTCTGGCAGACCAGATGAGTCTGCTGCAGAGCGGCTGGATGGAGATTTTGATTCTTCGAGTGGTGTTCCGCTCGCTGGCCTTGGAGGACAAATTGGTGTATGCTGAGGATTACATCATGGATGAGGAGCAGTCGAAGTTAGCTGGGCTGCTTGACCTCAACAATGCCATCCTGCAGCTGGTGAAGAAATACAAAACCATGGGGCTAGAGAAGGAAGAGTTTGTCGTACTCAAAGCTATTGCACTTGCTAACTCAGGTATGAACCTTGTTATTACAAAGATTTGTAATGTATTTGTACATTTGTTGTATTTCTTTTCACTCCCTGCGCTTTGTTTTCGCAATAGAACATTCAATTTCTTATTCTTAAAATATCACTTTGGTCTCTCCTTATAGACTCCATGCATGTTGAAGACCCAGACGCAGTTCAGAGGCTCCAGGACGTCCTTCACGGAGCCCTGCAGGACTATGAAACCACCCACCACCCAGAGGATCCTCGGCGTGCGGGCAAAATGATCATGACCCTCCCTCTTCTCCGTCAGACAGCTGCTCGTGCCATCCAGCACTTCTGCAGCATCAAACAGGACGGCCGTGTGCCTATGCACAAACTCTTCCTCGAACTTCTAGAGGCTAAAGCCTGACCTGAGCACAGACGGCCATTAGCTTCGTCCTGCAGGGGTTAGCATGTGAGGAAGTGAAGGATAACAGGTGATCATGGGGGTTTCACGCCACGTTTTTGTCCATATCAGCTCGCATTTGACAGTAAAGTCTCAAATTTGCAAGTGGCGGGAACATTTTTAAAGCCACACCCCTCCTCCTACCAATGAGAGATTAAATGAAAGCGGAAAAGAAAGCTGTAAAAGTGGCATTCTGTGTCGCAGTGACAAGGCTGTTGTCGTCTTCGCTATTTGTAACACCGAATTAAATGTGCTGACCTACTTCAAAGGATGAAGACAAATGGACAGGTGGCGTTAAAAGCAGAAGAGTCGCCTTCTAGAGATATCTACAGTTACATGCCAAACTTAGAGCTTCTTTTCTCAACAGACCACATGATACTTGAAAATCCTTGCGGATTACTTTATTCATCATGAAGCCTGTAAAATTTGCATTCTTGTGCATTTAGAGAACCTGTTATGATTTGGGTTTGTTTGCCCTTTTTTGTATGAAAATGGTATATGTGTCCTAAGAGGTACTAGAGTAAGTCTTGCCAAAGAGTAGAGACTCATATTATTGAATAATACCAGCAAATATCCACAATAATAGGATGTGGCCTATAAGGCATTCACGTAAACCTTCATCCCTGCTCTGTGGTTTATTGCAAAAATATCTTATATATATTCACTACTTTCATACATCAGTGACTAAATGGAAGCGATTAAACGATCAGCACCAACAAGAACTGGCATCTGGAGTTTAGTAGAACTTTTCAGGGAAAGAGTATATCATGATGCAACTGAAGTGATATTTATTTAAAAAGTGGCTCTGCTCTTTTGTTTTTCTTTTACTAAATATGGCATTAATGAGCAATTGCAGTGAATAATATTTTTTTTTAAAGATTTTTAAATGATATCATTGTAATATAATTTTTTTACCAGCTTCTCTGCTACAGCACTGATATCTATACTATATCATTAAAATGAAAGACAACATGATTAACAGTGGAGTCTGTACTTGAAGATCATAATGTTGTAGAGCTGTGTAGACCCGTAGATATAACTATGTTAAAAAAAAAAAAAAAAATGGCTGCCATACTGTATAATCTGGAATAGGGACGCGCTCGATGTCTTGTCTATGATAGACGTCTGTGTAGGATAAAATTTGTGCACTACTTTTCCTTTTAGCCATAAAGTTCGGGGAAACTGGTGATGGCACTCTGCTAATCTGTTAGTGTGTTTCGTGTGAAGAGTAGTTTTTCTGTCTTTTTCTGCACATGTTTAAATGAAGGGATTAAACTGGGGAAGGAATCTCAGTACATGAAATAAAACATCCAAGTCCTTGTTTAACTCAAGGTACTGTGACACTAATAATGTGTATGTTTTTTTTTTTTTTGTGGTGAGAAAAAAAACAGATGTAGCAGCAAAATGACGGTTTAAATGTATGTCATGTATGACTTGCTGTATGTACATCATGTCTTACGCCAACAGATAATGTCTAAAGATGCAATTAAGCTTTGTCTGGATGAGCTGTGCTGTGCTATTTCATTCTCAGGTGGATTTTTTTGGGCAATAAAGATGATCCCCTTAATGCAAAAGCTCATATTATCCAAGTGTTCCCTTCTTCCTCAATAAAGCGAAGAGGGGTTTGAAACAAATTCATTAAGAGCTGGTAAGTGGGTGCATTGTATTCCACGCAGTCTGACAATGGACTGTCATTTTCAAGCTAGGCCCATTATGGCACATTTAGGCCATCTGAGCCCAGTTGGATAGAGATTTATAATTAACAGCCATAATGTAATGAAGTCTAACAGTGGCCCCAGAGAGTGCTGGTCATCAGCTGCCTGTTGAGACTGACAGAAGCAGAGGCATTCGACTCATTGCTTCATCATACTGTGATCTTTAGAAAAACAATCTCGCTCACAATGAAGGTTTATTTTTTTAATTTTGCAATACAGTTTCCATTATTTAGTATTTAATGCAGCAGAAAAATGTTTTGCTAAATTTACATTGTAGTGTATTATATTCTCCTCACAAAGTATCTTTACTAGTTGTGTGATGGGCAAATCCACAGCTACACAAATGAAATACACTCAGTGCCTATTAACACAAATGTCTAGTTAGCTACATGGCAGCAAATCAGTGGCTTTAGGTATGCTGACTTGGTCACGATGATTAAATGATCAGCACCTAATTAATTCACACAAGCATCAGAATCAGGAAGAAAGGTGATTTAAAGGTACAGTCAGCTTTTGTGTGTGTGTGTGTGTGTGTGTGTGTGTGTGTGTGTGTGTGTGTGTGTAATTACATCTTCCCACAAACTGATGCTTTATTATGAACTTAGAATTAATCCATTTAAAAAAATTAGGAGCGGGCACCGGTTTGTGTTGCCCCACTATCTTAAATATAGTGGCCGAGACTGTGTTTTATGTATGTAACTAGAGATCGGCCACATTATGTAGTATGCTAAAGGTGGAGGAGAAGAGAACTTGTAGGCATTCCCATGCCATGGAGGCAAATTCTGATTTATGTTTGCACCTACAGACTCAAGATATGAAGAATCATATGTTTTATCATCTATGAAGGGGTCCACCAAAGCCACAATTATCTTAATAAAACCTCATCCTCTTCCTCCACACCTCAAGCCTCATCTTCTGAGCGGAAGTCAGTCTAAAACGTGAAAACGTGCATAAACATGCTTTTTTTATTTCCAGTATTGTTGCAGTTACTTATTGTCAGCAGATTAGACATGAGACCCGCCCGTCTCCGGACAGCTGACAACAAGCCGACTAAAAAAACAACAGCTGGTAATAAGCTAACATTGTGTCAGCTAATGTTAGGTTCGAGTGTCCTAAAAATCCCACTTTCCCTCTGATAGAGTTTGATTACATACTCACATCATATGCGAATGTTAGAGCTATGTCAGAGACAGTTTCACTAACAGCAGCTAACAGCAGCAAAAGCAGCCATGCTTACTGAGAGAAAAGTTCAGGACATCCTCAACAGCTGACCTCAGTATCACTGTTATTGAACAAAAGCGGGCTTCAGTGACTCACCGACCTGCATCGGACTTCTGTCACAAAGTTTTACAGGGTCCTCCAGAGTGAATAGATGTGGATACCCGGCATATTGACAGCTAAGGTAAACAGCACACTGACAGCCAACACTCACTACAGATGAACAGCGGCCAGAGTTTGTTCATCATAGCGAGGCTTGTGCACTTGAATTTGGAGGGGTGAGAAATTAGAACTCAGGTGATTGCAATCTGCTATCTACTGACATCTAGTGGTGAGATTTTACACACTGTACCTTTAAGTGATTTTGAATGTGACATAGTTTTTGATGCCAGACTGGCTGGTATGTATATTTCACAAATTGCTGATTGATGCAATTTTCCCACACAACACATACAGCAATCTCTCACACAACATAATCCCATCAGAGGTTAGAGGAGAATGGCTAGACTGCTTCGAGTTGATAGGAAAGCAACAGGAACTTGAATAACCACCCGTTATGACCAAGGTATGCAGAAGTGCATCTCTAAACACACAACAAACCGAACCCTGAAACAGGGCTACAGCAGCAGAAGACCACTCTGAGTGCCACTGTTGTCAGCTAAAAACAGGAAACTGAGGTTACAGTTAGCACGGGCTCACCAAAATTGGACAGTAGACAACTGGAGAAATGTTGCCTGGTCAGATGAGTCTCAATTTCTGTTGTGACTTTTGGATGGTAGGCTCAGAACTTGATGTGAACAACACAAACGCACTGATCCATCCGGTCTTTCATCAGCAGTTCAGGCCACTTCTGGTGGTGCAATGGTGCAGGGTGATATGTTCTTGGACTCTTCTGACAGCTGCTTCCAGCAGGATAGAATGCCATGTCACAAGTTTAAATCATCTCAAACTGGTTTCTTGAACATGACAATGACTTCACTGTACTCAAATGACCTCCACAGTCACCAGATCTCAATCCAATAGAGCACCTCTGAGATGCGGTATAATGGGAGATTTGCCTCATGCTACCTATAAATCTGCAGCAACTCTGTGATGCTATCGTGCGGATATGGACCAAAATCACTGAGGAGTATTTCTAGCAATTTGTTGAATTTACGTCCTGAAGAAGTTCTGAAGGTAAAAGGGGGTCCAAACCAGTACTAGTAAGGTCTACCTAATAAGGTGTCCAGTGAGTGTAAAGATTACATCAGAATGACGAGAGGAGAGGAGAGGAGAGGAGAGGAGAGGAGAGGAGAGGAGAGGAGAGGAGAGGAGAGGAGAGGAGGAAACAAAGGGAAATGTGTGAGGAGGAGGCAATGCTAAAACTGAAGAATAAAGATGGATGAATTGAAAGACAAATCAGAATCCAAGTGAACCCATTTGTCCTTTACCCCTCCCTGTCTGTCAGCAGAAGCCAAATAATCTCCTCATTTATGTGGGGTTAAAACCTACAGAGCACACAGAGGGATTTGCAACAAGCTGGAGATTTTTCACCACATCAGCCGTCAGTAAGTGAGTTAGTGATCTTGAGTGATATATCCCTGTATGTCCCTCTTCTTAAATGAGTTAGTATGTGTCTAGTGGTCGTGTCGCCCAGACATGCTGGTGATGGATGAGGCTCTAAGGAGATGGGCTGTAAAAAAGGGCTGATTCTGGCACTCAAGGGTGAGATCACTTCCTCAATAAAAAAGCATTGTCCCGAATCATCACAGCAAGTTATGAATGCTGATTAGGGTATTAGATGAAAGAGAGCTCCTCTGTAAAAATAAATCAAATGAGCTGCGAGTTAATGCAGAGGCCCCTCTGATACAGAGCTATGATGTCTACAACTGGGGGCCAGTGGCTACAGATTCAAAGACGGCGATAAATAAGGAATAATTATTCTAAGTCCCTCATTGTTGGATTACAGGCAATGTCTTGCACTCAACTAACCCTGCAAGAGTTCCCCTTAATAGGTGCTCTGTAATGGCCACAGGGAGGCATAATTTTTAAGGCGTTATTGTCTTTAAAAAGAAAAATATTCATGGTTTCTTAACAACAAGCTAAAGATAAAACGAGTTTCTGTGCCCTCATAAAAATGATAGAATTATCCAAAGGTCATTCAAAGAGCTTTATTTTTTAATGGATGTTGAAACTTTTTATGGGATAAACAGTCGTGACAAGCACGCTGAGACATCTGAGGTACGACTAATGTAAAATGCAAATGTTTCACGATACACCTGTTACACACTAGGAAACGTGGTAGTGAGTTTTTCTACAAACCCTCTTATTGTGGAAAAAATATTCTTTAAAGATTGTTAAAACATATTTTACAATCTATAGAATGCTTGTTTTAAAAGGTGGGAAATTATATTTCTACAAAAATGTGTGACTTGAAGATCTTTAAAATTATTACCTGTAAATTTCGCAGGCTTCCATCAGACTTCAATCACCGTACCACCTCCACCACAGCAGATGAACTCAAAAGTTAAAGGTCACTTGAAGACTTTGTACAGCAGGGCTTTCGAGCCTATTGTCCTATAAGTAAATGGGAGCGTTTAGTTGAACTTTAAATTTATTATTATTATTGAGCAAACATCTGTGTGAGGAGATGTGCAGCTGTTTCAAAGCTCACCATCACTGCAGTGCACTAAAAAACAAAAACTGTGACTTGGTGTAAGGAGCACTGCAGAGGTGCTTGCAAAGTAGGTTCCCTCGCTGCCGCTGTTCACTCAGTAAAGGACAAAGCCAGCAGCAGCTGCCTAGCGCCATCATGTGGTCATACAGCGTATTGCAAAGGACACCACTGACTGAACGTCCCAGTTCTCAGAAAAATTTGGAGCTTATATTTCAGGGTTTTCTCTTCCAAAAAAATTTTTTTTGGGTGCCCTCAAAATGTTTTGGCTCTTCCCCCAAAGGAAAATAACCAAAACTGTAATAAATGCATCCATCCATCTTCTTCCACTCATCCAATCAAGAGTTGCAGATGGGATGAAGCCTATCCCAGCTGTCATGGGTGAGAGGCAGGGTGCAAGGACAGGTCGCCTATCTGTCAAATTTGTTACACTGTAATCTGTAGTGTTCATCTTGCATAGTTGCACAATAGTTCCTCAGTTGGTACTAGTCAGGTTTTTGTTTATTATTACAAATATAACTTTTCAAAGTGTGACAGTTTATCAGCTAATAGATTGCATGACTTGCCTACATATTTACAGGTGAGATCTATAAGAAATGACACACACAGACAGTACACTAGAGGATCAGAGGGGTGATATGCTAATATGCCTCTTCAGGTGAGCTGAAACCAGACACCTAACTGTTACCATGGCACTGCTGAAGAAAAGCAAAGGTTGATGGGAGTTGGAGAGGGACAGGCATGCAGTTTTTTTTCCCCAAGGCTTCTT
Source organism: Australoheros facetus (assembly GCA_030220045.1). Taxonomy (NCBI): domain Eukaryota; kingdom Metazoa; phylum Chordata; class Actinopteri; order Cichliformes; family Cichlidae; genus Australoheros; species Australoheros facetus. The sequence continues at coordinate 17,802 of JASGAU010359762.1, read as the reverse complement.
GATCTCTGATACGAGACGTTCTTTCTTCCTCCTGTTGTCTAGGAATGATTTGAAAGACATGGATGCAATATTAAGTCCCGAGTCCTGAAGGGAGCCAGTCAGCAAGTAAAAGTATCAGATGTAAAATATTGATGGGTCGACAGTGGTGATCCTAAACGCCTGGCAGGTCTTTGCCCTTCTGATCGATGCATCACACAGCGAGGGGCTGTCAGCACCCCTGCCACAGGCCGAACAACGGACATCAGTACTGGTGAGTCCCACTTCTCCCACACAGCAACTTTTTCCACCAACACCTTCATCCTTTTTCACCTGCTGTCAGTTTGCAGTAAGAATGTCTGCAGCATCTCGGACAGAAACAGGCTGCTACTGAATGTTGGAACATGCTGGAAAATAGCATCAACTAGAAGAAATATTATAGTCATTGTACAGCCCCTGTTTGCCTTCAGGGGCCTACCTACAGTGTAGACTGTATAATCCACCAATATCCACTCACAGTCACGGACTCTAATAAAGTATAAATGGAATGAAAGTGTGGCGTGTGGCGCTTTTTCTCTGAAGGTTAGAAACTAGGCCATGAAAGCAAGTATGTCTCCAGTTACAGTGTTATCTCTTCCTCGGTAGGCCTCTGATCATCTTTCTTTGTCTCAGTGTTGATTTTTGGCATGCATGCCTCAGATCTAAACCCTACAAAGCTACAACTGTGCATGCTATAGAGACCAGCAGCACCAGTTATAAACACAGGGGAAAAAAAGGACTCTGTCTGCAAATTATTATGTAAATCATACTAGAAAATGCCTTAAATTGATATTTTTACAGTAGAACCTTTCACTTTATCATCATTCTTGTTTGTATATTTGGACCAAATCTAAATAAATAAAAACTTCCAGAAAGGCAGACCTCATGCAACTACGTATGATCACATCCTACCAGGGCTAACAGACTGAAGAAACAGAACGGCTCTGTGGGATATTAATACATACATGTAATTATGATAGCACTCTTCATTCTAGATTCACCAAGCCCCACTCCTCTTGGAGGAGGAGGAGGAGGTGAGAGGGCAGAGGGAGGCCAAGAGGAGAAGCCAGTTGTCCGGGAACTGTGGTTCATTGTGGTGATGGCAGGCATCGCCCTGCTGCTGCTGGCCTTCCTGTTAACTTTTGTGCTTCATAAGGTAAGAGGCAGCACCTGTGTTACTGCATGGTAGCAGACCTGTGACGATGATTTCACTAATTGCTCTTTAGCAATAAAACAAAAGTGTATATTGGAACAGCAGCACACGGGTTACACTTGGTTAAATTGGCATACACGGTAGTCGAGTGGGATGATCATTTCAACCACAAGATAGCAGCAAAAACAAGACTAACTGTGAAAAAAATTCCCCTTCCCTCTCTTCATCCTCGCCCAGGCCCTGAACAAACCTCCATTCAGCAGAGAGAGACCTCCACTGGTGGCCCTACCCATGCAGAAGAGGAGCCCAATGGCTGTCTACCCACCCAGCAACTCTGTTTTGGTGAAGGGAGATTTACTCTGCTTTCTTATTTCACTATTCAGTATTTTACTTACATTTTACTTGCCACAGCAATAAAAAGCATAGAGGTATCAATAACACTGACACTGGCAAAGTTGTACTTAAGTGTCCCAGTAACCCATGACTACTGATTGCAGCTACTTAACTACTTTCTGCTGATCTCGTATTCGCAAGGGGTCTCCACAGCATGACACTCATCACATAGCCTATTTACATATTATCCAATACATCATATACTATACTATACTATACTATACTATACTATACTATACTATACAATACAATGAGATACGGTCCTAAACAATATAATACAACATAATACAGTACTACTGTCCAACTGTCCTACTACACACACACACACACACACACACACACTACTACTACTACTACTACAACAAGTACTATCTACTATACTCACACTTCTATATATGTCCTTTTGCTTCCCCCTAATTAATAAGTATGTGCCTGTATACATGTTGAACTGTTATGTATGAATGTTAAACATGATACATCTTTTTAAGTACTGGGTACGAAAATGTTTTTACAATATAATTTATCATGAAAGCCTGCTTAATACAATGAAAACTGGCACAGCACCCTTTTACAGCATTTTTAGCCTCCCTACTGAGTAAATTCTCATTCTCACCTCATTTACATACATGGTACAAGTTCATTTTAAATATAGAGAAAACTGAATTTCTTAGATAATGAAATGTGTGCAGCATAAACCTTGGTTAACTGTAACTTGAATTGATGGGTAGTCGATACTTTTATATTTAGTTCTCTTTCCAGGGAAGAATGCCATTCTATCTGAGTTATTACCAACCTAAACCCAAGTTTAGTTGATGGGTAACAGTGAAGATTTTTCTTAGCATTTCTTTTTAGAAGTTTGGCTGCATAAATATTTTATTACTAATTTATTAAATGTGGTTATTGTGTTATAAGTTACAATGTATCTAACAGATGACTTAGAAAGGAAGGAAGGATTACTAGTGTTTATTTGTAGCCCATAAAATACATTTATTACATTACTCCCTAAAGTCTCACCTACTTTTTTTGTTTTTAGTTTGACACTGTGCCTGATACAACAGGCTTCTCCAACAGTGTAACACTCAAGGGCTTCACCATGAAGATGGAGGTAAAAGCAAATGTCTAATCTACATATACACATTCATTTTTATTGTACGTGTGAGTAATATTTAGCCGTTTTTGTGTCTTTCCAGGAAGTGCTGGAAGCCAAATGCGAGCCCACTGATGAGGACCCTCCACGAGGCGAATTGGGCATCCTCAGCGTGAACTCCCTGAGGCGCAGCGCCAGCCAGGTGATGGATGGGAAGTCGCTCACTGGAGACGACGAAGCGTGGGACCCAAACATTTCAGGCCATGACAGTGGGATGGTGAGAGATCCCAAAAACGTATGCTGAACCTGTTTAATCTGAAAAGCACTAAAAGCCTTTCAATAGAGTCACATTACAGAGATGTACTACAGGATATGCTGCTAATTTGGCCTTAACCTATGAGCTTGTTTCTCACTTTGCACACTTAGTTTTTTTTTACATTTGTCCACTGAACTGGAGGCATTTAAAAACTCACAGTAGAGACAGACTTACTTCATAAAGAAAAAAAAAACACATCACTAGAAATCTGATATCTTTCATTTAATCACCTCTATTCTCCCTTACAGTTTATGGATGATGAAGAATTTGTTGAGACCATCAAAGGCTTCAGCACTGTGAGGAAGGAGCACACCATGTTCACTGACACTAACCTGTGAGCCGATGACAGGGACAGCAGCTCTGCGGGTTTTAACATCCTGAACAACACCCTTAAATCCACCTTTTTTAAAGAAGAACAAGAACACTGGAAAAACTCTGTGAAGGGAGGGGAAGGGAAGTGTTATGTTTCTGACATTTAAACATAAGTGGACATTATTAGAGTGGAAGGAGGAAGCAGCTGCTCGTGTGGAGGAAAAATTAAATGTTTCAAAGGACAATTTTCCCTCTAGAGATCACTTGTTTTCTTGTAAGATGTAACCTTTTCGTTTTCTGAGGCACAAACGTTTACCACCCACTGTAAAACTACTGAAGTCATGTTTGTGTGTATTTGGATGCTCTGTCCACAAATCTGTTATGAGCTTGCACTTTCTGGCAAATTCAACTCCTGGCAAATATATATATATATATATATATACATGAATGATTGAATCACCACACCTGAGGATTCTCTGTATGTAAATCCAGTTTCATTCAGCCCATTTCTCACAGTTCTGTCACAAGCATGAACTCCTGCTTCTGCCCATTTGTTTTCTATTTTGAAGGCATATTGTGTCCTGATACTTCGATATCTCATACCTACTCATATTTTTCTTTTATAACCTTTCCCTTTTGTTTGTACTTCCTCCAAATTTTAGGCACAGCTGACTGGGAACAACCAACATCTTTTGCCAAAATCCACGCTGGATTTCCTTCTTGAATGAATTGTTTAATTCTTTTCATTGTTTCATCTGACGGCTCTCTTGTTAGGCACACCCTTCCTTTTAGTCAGCCGGGTGCAGCAGCTTGTTAAAGTTTGCAGAAAGCTGCAAATTTAGGTTTGTACAGGTATTTGTTTTGGAAATTCAAATTACACGGTTATTCCACAAGTTTTTCCTGTTCTTGATATGGAAAAAATAATTAAATATGTCTGAGGTACGTTTTATGAAGCCACAATCTTCTGCTATTAAACTGTGGCATATGTGATTTGTTTGTTACAAAGTATTAATAATAATTATGTGACCTTGACTTTTGACCTTGACCTTTAGGAGTTGATAATGTCTTGATATGGAGAGTAATCATGTTTCATCTAAATCCTTCAAACCATTTCTTAGATCTGAAGTGGGCATAAAACAAACTTAAAAAACAAAGATGTTTAACGACATAAAATGGTGAAACGATGACACTTTATACCTCACAGGCCAAGCCTGGAAACACATAGAAGTAACCTGCAGCTGCACTGCTTGGTGGCACAGGGAAAACAAATGTGAGGAGGTAATTCTAGTTTTTATTTTAAATGAGCTTCAATGCACTGTGGGCACAAAACACTTGTACCATTACAGTCAATAATATGGTTACAAAACAAACATTTACATAATAAATTAATATATTGCAGTACCACGTGAGACAGTAAACATAAAACCCCAAACCGGGGAGTTATATTGCATTAAAAGTAAAAGAGGAGTTTGTTAAATGTACAAAGATTTTCAGGCATTTACAAAGGCAGCCTCTTATTTCATTGCTTCTTGTACATGTATAAATATAAATCTCTAAATTGTAGTTAAACTGATATGTCTGCTAAGAAAGCCAGATGAGGGGCTCTGGCCTGAGGCGAGATCCTTTAGTGACCCCTGTGCCGACTGCCATTTCATTATAAATCAGTGTTTTATTTACACAAATACCATTACAAACTAGTTTAATTTAATCTGATTATGATAAATCGATGGATGTTTTAAGTATTTTACTCCCTCTGATAATTCTGATTTCTAATAGTTAAACTCTTCACAGGTTTTGTCTGCATTTTCTTGCTTGTCCCTTTAGTCTAATATCCATACGCTCCTAAAAAATTATTAATCATAAAAATGTGTTTGCAACAGTAAAGTGCATGCAGCACATGCTAGGTTGCAAATGGTTTCGTAGCTGGCTAAAGTAGAAACAAGTTACATGTAAATAGTATAATACAGCACTAAAAGCGCTACTACAAGCTTTTGACTTCCTTTACAAAATAAATGGACCCCTTATGTTTAAGCAACCGTTTGTGCAATCTTCCCCAACATTCATCATCTTCATCACTCCCCGTTTTGAGAGCGAGGCTTTCAATTCTTACCCAGTAAAAGTAAAGTCCTTTCTCAAGAGCATCTCCTCACCAGACATTAACCACAGCTATGCTATCATCAGAAGACCCCCTACAACAAGCAGATGCTACTGCAGCCTCTACGGATGTCTTTACTGCGCTACACCTACTGCTATGACTACAGAGAGTACTATATGTTTCTGAGCACGTTTAGTCAAGTGGCTACTATGAACATGAGAACATTTCTGAAAGACAGAAGTCCAGCCAAGCTGAAAGTCTAGCTGCTAAAAACGACTCAGGAATGTCAGTAACTTTCGGAAGAAGATTTTAAACTACTAACACCGATGATCGTACCTGAGAGCTAGGCTACACCTGATCTGACCGTGCGTGGGTGCACCCGTAGCAGCTGGTGTTTCGAACGTTAGTGTGCCAACTTGCTGGAGACGTGGTTGGTTTTAGAGGGGCACTCCTGTGATTACGTAGTGCACTTCCGTAAAGACTTGCAAGAGATGCCCTGACTTTTAGTCCTAGTATAGCTTTGCCGCCCCCCCCCCCTGCAGATTTTCTCAAGCCCGGGACAAGATAACCTTGATGACATCGTGTTAAAGCTTCTCCAGAGCTGCTGATAACATTACGCAACAGTTCTGCTGGTTGATTCATGATGCACAAACTGATGGCAATGTAAACTCAGTGGAGTGCCCCGTTAAGGTGGTTTCAATTTTCACACTCACAGTGACTAACGTGGGAAATCAATAAATAACTGCATGATAACAACACCTCCTGTTTACAGCTTTGTTCACCTCAGCTGCTTTCTAAGCTTCACCTTGCACTAATCTACTGAGGCATACTCTGCGGTGCATCACCACATGATTGGCTCACTGACAGAGTAAAAGTGCTAACACTAAAATTTAACTGCTAAAGATGTAAGATACAGATAAAACCTACAACTAATTATAGACGCGTAACGACACAATTACCAAATCTGACTTAATCTGAACTACAACATCTAGCTAACATACAATCAGACAGACTGGTTTCCACTAATGTTGAACATTAACACATGAGGTATCTGCTACCTCGTGGGGGAAGTGATGCCGTTGTTGGGGATGGGGGGGGGGGGGGTCACCACTTGAGGGCTCAGAGGTCAACAGACAGCATTTACAAAATTATTACAAAGTCCTTAATCTCACTAAAAAACATCCCCTTATCCAAAAATATGCTTTACATGTTTGATCATCCAGCTACGACTTTCCACTTTTTTTGTCCCTTTAAAAAAAAAAAAAAAAAAAGTTCCCCAAGCTGTGCAATTTCTCTAATCATATACAAAATATTTCCTCTTAACATTCAGTTAACAGCTAATAATCGAGCATGAACCCCAAACCAACATGCAATAACATACGCACTTACAGGTTTGCATTTTTAAATTAAAGGGTTTGCTCCTTGATCCTCAGCAAGCAGTTTTCAACCTTAAGACGTCATGTGCAACCATCAACAGATGCCATTAATGCAATGGATTCCTTACAGGAAAAAAAACAAAACATAAACAAACAAACACGACTTGCCTGGCACTTTGAGATTCACAGATTCTGCCCAGATTTGTTTTTCCTGTCAGGCATGAACTACACAGAAACACAAATTTACAAAAACAAACAGAGTGGACTGCATTTCCCCTTCACACAGGCCTGATGACAGTGCCCACAGGCTACACCTTGTCAGAAATCCCCCTGGCAAATCAGGAAGTGGGGTGTTCAGACTAATACTGATTACTGGCATCTATAGACAAGTTATCATGCAGTCAGAATATGCAGGGATGTAGTACTCAAGCATGAAAAAGTTAAAAGGTTACAATGAAATATACAAGTCAAGGTGGGTTAAAATCTTAGGGACAACAGAGTTAAAAAACAAAAAAACAAAAAAAAAAAGTACCACAAGGAAAGAAAGTCTATGATGGGAAACTGGGGCCACTGTGTGGGCTTTTCCGGAATACCAGAACCCTCTTCTGATGGTCCAGTGGAAGGTTCTGGAAACGGGAGTCTCGCCTTTGACTTTACGTGGGACAGAGAACTGTGGGGACAAGAGCAGAAAAGCTGGTGACAGATGTCGCTTTGAGATTTACACATTACACATAACATTATTATAAGAGCAACTACAACACGGATGCGGTGAGAGAAGAGGAAACACTGATTACAGGTGAGAAGCACATATGTGAGCATGGAGCTACCACTATAAGCTCTCAGTAAAGACAAATTATGGGTACGCTTGTGTGTTTCAGGGGAAGTGTAGTGCAGCCCCACAAGCACTACACAGCAGGATAGGCACTGTAGCCAAGAGGGAGTGAGGGGAAGGCTGCTGCTCTTCTGGGTAAAAGTAAGGTTACTGCGCGCACAGAGAGAGGGGAAGAAAGAGCGTTTGGCAAGGCTAAGAAGAAAAACGCTGAAGGTGAATAATCTGTGGTAACCTCACAAACCTCAGTTTCCACTGCTCTCATACCAGAGCTACCCCAAAGGACAACGCAGCACAGGTGAAAGACAAAGGAGGTACAGGTCAACAGTCAAGGGTGGCAAGACAAGCATTTCTCTCCTCCTTTAATTAACCTTTGCACTACTGTTTACTTTTTTGCACGCACAGCTTCCCTAAAAACAAAGAAGGGAACTGTGTGCTTCCCCCTTTCGACACAGAGTGAGGATGTCTGAATGTCAAGCAGAACCTGCACAATAAAGTCACTTGATTGTGAGAAATATATAAAAATATCACTTTTTTTTTTAGCTCAGCTTTTCAGTCACTAAGAATCAGAAATAAAGTCTTAGAGCTTACCTTTGAGAATGTAATCTGTTAGAAGCGCAGGTACCTTCTCACTGTCATCCCTCATGGCATGGAGGACTACAATATAGGCAGCAGGTTTTTACATTTTTGAAAACAACACAAAACTGACGGGTCAGCCACAAGCAAGCGGTAAAAGAACATTTTTACACCCCGTTTCACAAGATGATAAAGTTGTGGAAACAATCATTAAAAACTAGTGTATGACAGACCTAATATTTTGCCAGTAATGCACAGCTTTTGGCTCTTTGACTGCGGCTGACCCCGTAACAAACCTAGGCTGACACTCACTCTTTGAGAGGATCTGAAGATCTTCTACAGACGGGGGGCCCGTTTTCTTCTCATAAGGGATCACCGTGGTCAGGTACTGGAAAGAAAATAAATCATGTCAGATACAAAAACAACTACAGGAACACTGTTATCCTTTTAATGTTTAAATGGGGGCCAAAAAATAAATAAAAAAAGCAATTATGACATCTGTGAGTGCCATGCAGATCAGATGAACTAAGGTAAATGTTTGTCTGCTGGTTCCAGTCTTGCAGCAGCCTGTCAGAGAAAATGTTTACTGCTGTGGAGTTTTAAAAAAAAAAAAAAAAAAAAGGAGGTACAGGAAACAACAAAAGCTGCGAGATAAAAATGAACGATGACTGAGACATGCACTGCTGAAAAAAATTCAAAAGAGAAAAATAAGAATGATTTAAGTGAAGGAAAAAAAGAATAATAACAAAAAAAACAACAACAAAAAAACAACAGCAAGAAGCCAAATTCAAATGAACAGCAGTGTTGGTAGCTGCAGAAAAGGAAACAAATATGCTCGTGGAATAAAAGGGGGGCAGTGAATTTTATCTGCAGTGGAAAGAAAGAGCGGGGGCACCTGTTTGTCCCCTCCTGTGTTGCCAAAAGTTTGACGGAGGCCATTTTGAATGACATTGGAGAGTCCCTCCAGAGTGAGGAGCTACAAGAAGCGAGAGGAAGACAGAAGAAGCGATAAGAAGGTTTTTTTGCATCAACGCAAAGAGAAGGAGAGAGCTTGACAGAACCCTCGGTGCTGTTATGACAGATTCTCAGACATGCAAACTTGTCTGTCAGGTCATGCACCCCTCCTCATAATCTGAACACGCATATGACTCCTATCAAAATCATGCATACAGGGTATGTGTTTGTTTTTTCCACACGTGACCACACGACTCACCGTGCCAGGTATGTGCGTGCTGGCCATCCTCTGACCGTTGGGCCCCGTTGTAGTCGTGCTTCGGATTTTCTTCTTCTTTCGCAGCAGCTCGCGGTGCTCCTTCTGTCTGTTCTGCACGTCAATGAGCAGCGAGATGAAACTGTTCTTCACCTGTGTGCATGCAAAGAAAAAAATCTGTTTTATTATGATCACATTACCCTTTACTTTTCTCATCAAATTATTTATTAATGTAACAGAAATCCTGCATGCTTTAAGAAAAGAAATGTGACAGGATCAATGATAAGTCACGCTAAAAATAAAGCTGCCACATGTAACTGTTCTTTAATATTAGGCTTCTTTACCTCAAAAAGCACTACTGTGCTATTCTGACAGTTTGTCATTGTTGAGCTTAAATGTCGTCGCCTTGCTGTGGTGGAAATCAAAGTACCTCCTTTTCGTAGTCCAGTTCATCCCGCAGAGCCAGAGCCTGGATCAGCTCCTCGCTGTAGCGACGAATGGCCGCCTCCACTTCCTCCAGAGTCTCAGTCAGCTCTGACACAGACATCTGACGCAGCCCTGAGGACACATGTGAAGATATGAGCGAGGAGGAGAGCAAAGATAATGTACGCAAGTTAGTGTGAAACTTGGTAGAGCTGACGGGTGTTCACAGTGAACATAAGTTAACAAAATCGTTAAATTTTAACTGTTAATGACTTCAGTGCTATCATAAGATAAACATCACATGACCCAACAGCTGTGTAAAAATTAGATTACAAGCATCTACTGTACAAGTGGACACCTTCTTTAAAATGAGACAAAAGGTCATTATCCCGTTAAAGGTGTAATATGCAGCAGTGTTCGAGCAAGCTGCGAGAACAAACCAGCTCTCACTAAAGAGAACTGAGAAGTTAGATGTTATTTTGGCGTTGTTCTGACAAAGGTTAAGTTATAAATCCTAAAATAAACAGACACACCTCCGCACAAATATGAGACCAGGTGCCGCAATGTGTGTGTGAATGCAACCGAAGCACATGCTTCAACCTGCCCACTGTGGCCTCTCTGCACTTGGTCAAACAGAAACACAGGGTGCTTTTCATTATGCTAACTTACGCGTCTTCACACTTTTTTATTTTTAAAGATGCAGCCTCAAGAAGACGAGAAGCGAGGGTGCTTCTGGAGGTGCTGATGGCAAGATACTGTGCATAAATGCGACACTTCTAGATGTGATCACATGTGGCGCAGTTTGACACCACTTACGACTGACGCCGTGGAACCAATTATTTCTCATTTAGAAGATTTGCCTCCTCCGTTTTTGTGTCTCTTCCTTGAATGTCTCGCTCATCCTCGCCGGGAAAAGCCGAGACCCGAGGAGGAGATCCATAGAGGGAAGTCAGTGTAAGGAAATAACCGTCAGATGCAGCTTTTTATATTTCCATGACACAAAGAGCACAGAGTGACACAGCGACGGTGATGTAACCGGGTTGCAACATTTTTATAGACTCCTGCCCACATGCTGATTTTGGCTGAGGGCTACACACCCCAAAGCTTTCAGCCCAAAAGATCCTGAAAGCCATGAAATATCACACCTCCACATAGTTCTAGAGGGTCATAAGTGGTTACAGATTATAGTTTGCTGTTTTTGAGTTAATATACTGTTTGTTGGGAAAAACACGGTCATTTCACATTTAAGTTTAAATGTTTTTAATCACACATAATTTCAACCTACACAAAATCTTTTAAATCTTAACATTTAATGGAGAAATGCAAAAGAAGGTCTTTTGGCAAAGTCTCGTGTAGCGTTACATATTTTTAGCCTTTCAAATGACAGCAAATGTTTAAATATTGCTGATATACATTGTGACATTCATTAGTCGTAGTTTCCAATGTGTAAAAACAAACTAAAATAAACATTCTGCAGGTAACGTATGCAAATACCTGAAACTAAATGATTTTCTGTGCACATTCTACCTCAGTGCAGCCACAGAACTGTGCTCAGGCCAGATAGATGCTTGTAATTACATAACATTTTGGGGCAACACATTTGCTGTCTGTCTGCATTTGTTACACATTACGTAAGAATGTTATCACATGAGTGCATGTGCACCGCCATTTCTTCATGCCCTGGACACCAACATCAAACTGTTCTATATTTAAAGCTTTATGTCGTCGCGCGTTACGTTCACACAGTGATACTCACGGTCCTCGTAGCTGGTGTTGGAGCCGGAGCGTTTCATGGCATGAAGGTCTTGAGAGAGCATGGACAGGTCGGACTGCGAGGGACTCTCATCGTCCTCTGGGTCTGGAGACTCCTGCATCATCTCCTCTATCTCCTCAATCACCTGCACAAAATGCAGACATCATTTTCCTGTAAAATCATCTCAACTTAGTGCTGGCAAGGCACTGACTCAAACGTCAGGGTTAATGTAATCATCTGAGTTGTCATGAGTAATAAGACGGGAGCTGCAGTGTATTTATGTGAGGAACAGTAAAGCTACAAGCAGGTGCAGGAATTAAAAGTCTGCTGGAAGCTGCTACACCATTAAACCCTCAGAGATACAATACTTTCAAATACTTCATCTACAATATAAGAAACAGTTATTTGTTTTAACAATGTTCCCACAACATTTGTGTACATTTATCCCCAACCACAACTAATGTTATGCTAAAGGCTTCACACATTTTCATACAGAAAACATTAAGGTTATGATTATTTATCATGATTTCAGTGACAAAAATGCTTTTACCGTACTGTCATGTAAACACAATACTGCTTTCACATCCATGCTGTGCTACATTCCTGCTGATGTACAATTATTTGCAGCAAAATAAAACTGCTCCTCCTTATTCCCATAAACTCTGTGTATCTTAGTAGAAAAACATTAGAAAAATAACTGCACGAGGTGCAGTTTGTTGATCATTTTCCCAAATCCATTGTTACTCAACATCTACTGAGCACTCATCTTTAGCCAAATGCAACTGTGTTGGTGATTTGAGTGCGTATTTGTGAGTTGGATGGCTATGGCGACCCCTGCACTGCGTTTCTTGGCCTTCATGTAGTAACTATACTGCAGGTAGTGGTGTTTTCAGGTGGTTGAATAAGTTAGTTGTTGCATATGATTTGCTCTGGGTTAACATCACTTGAGCTAAATCCAAACTTTTTTCTTTTTTTTTTTAATAAGTTTATTTCGAACAATCAAAATTAAAAACAAAGAAAAATAAACAAATAGGAAAATAAAACATGCGTATATCTATATATGCATATATTTCCAAACAATAGGTGATGATCCGCTTCTAGGAACAAGCTCCTTGCCTTCTGCTGTGCCAGACATTTGATTTCTGATTCAACAGTCTGTTATCTGTCATATGTCTATATTTTGATGACACAGGGTCAAAACAGGATAAGATCCAAATGATGCGAGTGAAGTATCACTCCTGGTGAAGTACTACTATATTCAACAACAAAAAAGAAAAATCAAAGCGAGATCAGAGTTTCATTAAATTGTCAAAGCACAACACTGATTGGGTTACCTGCTCGGCTGTGAAAAGCGGCTCGTCGTTGATGCAGGAGACGATGATCGAGTGCATGTCCATCTGTTCCCTCAGCTCCTCGTCGTCTGACAGATCTAAAGACTGGTTATCCAACTTCTGTCCCCACAGGGAAGGAAGCAAGCGCAGAGATTGAGAGACAGAGAGGAAACTTGGATGAGACAACAAACAGGTGGTTAAGTAGATTGAAGGCAGAGGTTCAAACTGATTACAGATCTGAGGCTCCGCTTTTATAAAGGCACCATTTCCAAAACAGGTTTTTGGAAATGTGTATTTACTGTGTGCTTTAAACACTGGACTACATCACATATTATTGGACTGTGTGTGCCTCTGCGGTACCTCGTGTTCAGTGAGGTTGAGGGTCGGCAGGTGTAAGGAGCGAGTGTGAGATGTCTTCCAGTCCACCGGCATCACATTGCCATAGTTATCTGTCAGAGCGTTCCAAACCCTGGAGCAAAGACACAAGCATCCACGGCACAGTTAGGACTGGATATTATGAGAAACAAAGTAAAGCTGCAAGCAAAAGACAGAAGATGGATGAAAAGCAGTTTTATGTGTAGAAAGGACCGACAGGCCTTCTTCTCTTTTTCCTGTGACACAGCATTACACGGCATGTCTTGTGTCCTGTTCTCTGACCACCCCCTCACCACTTCACCGCGTTGCTGCTGCTGAATCACACTCACTGAAGCCACTGATAAATTCAGCAGCTCTGTAATAAACATGTCATTTGCCCAGAGTTTGCAGAAATGTGACGCCAACAGTGTAACCATAAAGGTCTATGAACTTTCTCACAATCGTCTCCAATTAATTTCGGATTTTTTATTTTATTTTATTTTTTTAAATCAGAGCTCTTTCTGAGTTTGTGAATAATACTGGGTGATTGGAAAGGGCGTTACAGTGACACCACCAGACTGTTGAATGTTTACAATACTGTGCAGCACGCACGTTGGCAGACAACTTAGCAGAGACAAACAGATGGTGGTGCAGAGTCTGTTCAACATAAGTTACTGTTAAACACAAACCCAAAATTGTGTGTAAAAACATATTTGTTGACAGACTGATAACAGACTACATGGATCTTGTGGAATGGAATAAAGGTTAGATTCAATTAGATAAATATTACGGGAAACTACTTTCATCTGGTCCCACAGGCCTTTTGCACGTTTTTGAAACTCTATGACAGAAAATCGAATCAGTTCAGGATTTAAAACTCCAGTGCGCGTGCAGGAGGGCCGTTTTTTTTTTCCTTCTCCCGGCTCTGACTGCGCAATCAGAGAGAGGATGGATGCTGTGAACCCATGTGTCAGAGTGGCTCTGCATTGTCATGCCCTCTTGCTCACCCTCAAAAACACACACACACAAATAAGTTTATATAACATGCACATTTCTCCCTGAAGTGCTCATGCACAGCTTGGGAAGTGTGGGGCTGTTGGGTTGTTCTAAATAGGGCAAAGGCTGGCAAGGAACTATTTTTTGTGCCTCAAGCACCGACACTGTCTCTGCCACGTGAGCGCTTGCCAAAATGCACCATGAGCTTCGGTTTCACCCAGTGCATTTGCATTTAAAAACAAGCCTGGTTGCTTTTTCGATTTAAATTTCGGATTCAATCCTGTGCCAATTTGTCTGGATTACTTCATGAATATATGCATGCATGCGTATTTATGCATGCATGGGTGCACATATAATCCACAAAGCCTTTTTTAAAAACACATAACAATTTGATTTCTCTCTGCCCACTCTATTTCAAGCACCCACACATTTCCTCTCTGCCATCCCGTAATTCGTCTTAGGCATGATATCGCTGGAGAACTCGTTAAGCGTCTGGGCACGTCCTGCAAAAGTGCAGCCATCCAGAAAAGACTCTCACTGAGTCTGGCACTGCTCTTTAGGCTTCACTAGGCTGACGTCCAATTATTATGTTCCTGTTTCTTTACCTATAACTATAAACGTTTTACTTCTCTCTGTCAGGCCAACTTCCCCACAGTATTTCATCGATCATTAAGTGAGACAGACCGCTACTTCTTTTTGCGGCGACAAGCTCTCTGATATGCATTACTGTCTCTGTGTTGCATTGAAGTTTTTTGTTTGTTTTTTTAAAGAAAAAAGTAAAAATAATCCTATGAAAGTTACTCTGAATGAGGGATGGTTCACACACCCACCATTCTTTCCCGAGAACAGCAGACATCATTCGCCTTTATTTATAAGGAGGAGGATCTGTGTAATCTGCACTTCCAAGATACCCTCCTTAGTTTTACTGTAATGTCAATAACTTTTGGATAAGTTGTTCGCAGGGGTTCACTAACTTTTCCAGCCTGAACTGTGTGCCATTACTCTGTGTGTCTGATGAAGACAGGTGAAGTACACCTGTATGTGTGCTACCAGTTTAGTCTGACTCTAAGATAAGGATAACTGTAAAGTATGCATGGCTAAATTCTGTTCTGATTAGCCATCAAAAGCTTTCCTACATTGTGTGCTTGCATCTTACAGTGTCACAATGTTGAAATATTAGTTACAAAAAGGGAGAAGAAGAGTGACTCATGCAGCCAAGACAGCTTAGTAGTTAAAGTGACAACAGCACTAGCTGCAGGGTTGACGTGACTTGCTGCTTTGAATTAATAGCTTGTTTTAATGTAAATGTTCATGTGTGCCTGTGAGGTACAACATAAACTTACGACTTCCGTGTGAGATTTAAAAACAAAACAAAACACAAAAAAAAAAAACCCCGGTCACCATGAGATCACCCACTGGTTTCTGGGCACCCATTTTGAATCCTTAAGTTTGATATTTTGGAACCATTTAGGGGAAATCTGAGGACATTATACACACCCAAAAGCAACTTGTCAAACACAAGACAGCCAAAGGCATCTATTTCAATCTGAACAGAACCCCAATTTACAAAAATGCACATGATCCAGTACAGAATTAGACTTCTAACAAGCAAGTGAGGCATAAACTCATTTGAGAAATGTTTACTCTGCTACTAAATCAGGTCATTAACAGGTTGGTTTTCCTGTCTTACTTTTTGTGCTGCTGCCCATCAGAAAGAATACAGGTTTAAGGCACACGTACACCAGCTTGACTTTTCAACCTGGCTATATACAGTCCACGGTAAGACCAGACGCTGAAGGAATAAACTTTAAGTTTCAATTACTAGGGATGCATTTGAGAAATTTTATTTTGATACCCAATTGTGAGCACTTCCACCAGCAAATCCTGATAAGCGAGTATCAGTGAAGAAAGCTGACATCAGGGCTGCTCTAAAAATGTATGAATACATGTTTCTGTAAGCATTAAGGGGAAACATCACGAGATGCAAAAGTAGAAACTCTTGTTTCGTGAGCAAGGTGATTTGAAAACAGGAGGAGACAGAGCCTTTGCACAAGGGTCAACAACCGTTCGCTTACTCCCAATGTAGGATCAGTGGTTTTATAGCCAATATCAAGCAGTCTAGCATTAAGTCCAACACTGTTAACGTGGCATGTGCACGTCCTCCTTCGACACCCCAAAATAAGTTTATATATTGTATTTATCGTTTGTAAAATGTTATTCTTTCGTGAATACTAATTTAACGCGTCAAACGCTGACAGATAACAGGTGCAGCGCGTTTAGTTACGCGTATTCGTACGTGTATTCTGGTTAAACATTGCACAGCACTGATTGAAGCTAGCTAACATTCCCTTAGTGCTTAATGTCAGTGTAAGGTTAGCCCCGAGAAGCTAAAATGGCTAGCTAGCTGGGAGATGAAAAGTTAGAGCTAAGAATAAAAACCCGCATAAAAATCACACTCACTCGTCGTCTTTCAAGTAATTATCCTCTGTGATTGGTTTAATCGGAGCTATATTTTCCGTCGTAGTGTTGTAGTTTCGGAAACACACTGTTAGCTTCTCGTCGAAGTCGTGGACAAGGTCCTCCATCGACTTGAAGCTGCAGATCTCCCCAGAGAAACTGTTGTCCAGATCCGAGAAATCGTCTAGGCCAGACGAATCTCCCACGTTTGAGTTCAGCTTGTCCAGCGGATCGACCGAGTCCGAGGACGGCTTGAATTCGTTAAAGTCCTGCCAGTCCTCATCGAAATGGGCTAACGGCGCCGCCATGACTGCCGTGGATTCTCGGTTCAGACAGAACCGTCGATGTTCTACTTTCGGCTTCGACGCACGACCAGACTAGAAAGAGAACCAGAGGAGACCTAGAGGAGAAGCGGAGTGGGTGGGCCGAGCGGGGTGACGTCTGTCTGGACGCTCCTCCCTTTTCTGTTGGAGCAAAACAAACAGAGCCGGAGGGAGCCCTTGCTGTGGCTCCGGCTACATAAAATCGTTAGTGACCCCATAATCTTTCATCCCATGTGCAATAAAATCATAAGCAATCCTAATTTTTACGAAATTTCTCAACGTGGAAAAAATAAGCATGTTTTTATTCATATATATATTTTAGAAGCCCCCTTTATTTTTTTTAAAGTTCTGAGTTAAACAATGACTATGCATGTACTTGAAAATTTCAGCGCTATATTAAATATACCTGCAGGTGGCGAAAGGGCCCAATGCTGCAGACTTTTGAGGGTCCAAACTGTAAATATTCAAGTATCATGTGTGGAAGCCTACTTATGCCACTGAAAAAAAAAGTAAGTCCAAATTTTGGGTTTGGGTTTATATCTAAAAGTATTGACTTACTCGGAAGTAAGACATTTTTTAAAAAATCCATCCATTCTCTTCCACTTATCCGGGGCTGGGTCGCGGGGGCAGGAGCCTAAGCAGAGAAGCCCAGGCTTCCCTCTCCTCAGCCACCTCCTCCAGCTCATCCGGGGGGACCCCAAGGCGTTCCCAGGCCAGCCGAGAGATATAATCTCTCCAGCGTGTCCTGGGTCTGCCGCGGGGCCTCCTCCCGGTGGGACATGCCCGGAACACCTCACCCAAGA
>JASGAU010359761.1:0-13555 GCA_030220045.1 Australoheros facetus | reverse complement strand
TTTACTAATAAACACCTTCATTTACAACTTGCATTTTGTGTTTACTTGTGTTGTCCTTGACTATTGTTTAAATTGGTTTGACGTTCCGAAACACGTAAGTATGACAAACATGCAAAAAAACAGGAAATGAAGAAGGGGGCAAACACTTTTTCACACCACTGTACACACAAATCTCCTTATCCACAATTAAGACTGTTCCCATTAACTCACTCCACAATCATATCTGCACACGTTGCCTCAGCTATTCTCCTCCTGAGAGAGGAGCTCCTGCCCATTTATCACTGCTCAGCCCTGCTCCTGTTTTCTGTACATGTCTTTCAATAAACCTTTTAAACCGTGTTCCAGTGTTCAGTCTGAATACAGAGGACTCTCCTTGCCATCATGACAAAAACAAATGTGAGTTAGTCAAATTATTTTCCAGCATGTTTAGAAATTCGACAGATAACAGGACAGGATATATCGCTCTCATTTTTTTTTTTAACTCTTTTTTTTTTTTACTCCTCTCCATAAGTTTCCCTGTAACTGCTTTTGTCTTTTCAAAGCTGCTGGCTTGTGGCTGGCTCTGCATGTGGGATAGCTTTACCTTTAGTCACTTTCCTTTATTTGCTTCTTTAAACACTTTCATGGTGGTCCCCCTACACTTTTGCGAATTGGGTGTCTTCAAGGGCGTAGGAATGAGTTTACTATTGGGGGGACACATATTTGAAACTTGACAAATCCGTAAATACTCTGAGGTGGGACAAATGCGCCTGTCTCCAATGTTGGGGGGGACATGTCCCCCCCGTCCCCCCCGGTTCCTACGCCTATGGGTTTCTTCCTTACTCACAGTCAAGAGCTCGTTAATGGCCACATGCTAAGCTGTGAGTGTGCACGCAACTATTTTCCTGTGCTCCTGTGCGTGCATGAAATTGACAGGCTCGTAATTGGACATGTGTGAGACTGACCGGCTGGTCTGGGCCGAGTATGCTGAAAACTGTTCAAATCTACTTGTCTATCAGTGCATCTCTATTTGAAAGACATAAATGTAAAAAGAAACCATCCAGGCAAATGATTTCCAGACTTTCTGCTAAACTAGCTGGTTGTGTATTAGTAGTTTTTCATCTCACAAACAGTTTAAGTTGAACCATAACTTTCCCTGCCTTTACCGTTTCTTGTCAGTTCCTTAATCTATAATCATATTTCCCATTAGCCTCCATTTACCTCTTTTATACCACCAACAGTAGCACTCCAGTGTCTCTCTCTTCCCTTATGTCTACTACTTCTTCACCCTCTCTGCTCTCCCAGCACAGAGTGAAGGGCACAGAGGACTGCCAGTCTGGTCCTCATTATAACAATATGTGCGATACCTTTTACAGTTGTCAGAGTGAGGGGTAAGTCTGGCCACATTGCCCCCTCTGGCAGGAGCCCTGTCACATCAATGACTAGTGCTTCTTTCTGATTTGCTGTCGCCCATGGTTACAGACTGATTTTAATCTGTGTCCATGCCCCTTTGCACCGAGATAATTAAAAAAAATACCACTTTTATAAGTTTCAGGACTTACTTTTTAAGATGTATGCATTTGTTATTTTTGTTTTTTTACTTCTAAAGTATCACAAATTTGACATGTACCCACCTCAAAATGTGACATAATGATGTTTGCTGCTGTAGAAAATGCAGAGAAAAGTGACAGGTTTTACTTCAGACCTTTAGAGATAATTACAGTGTTTACCCAGTAAACTGTCATATCATATATCTGACATTCCAGGACTTGGTGAGATGAGGGACTCTTTAACAGTAGGGAAATCTTATTATTGTTTGTGGTAAGCCTCACTGATTATGAAATCACAAAGGATTATAAAAAAGTGTTCATTAGAATGTCAGTAAATGTTAATTGCATCCAGTGGGAAGAGATATATTAAACAGAGATAAAAATTCTATAAATACAGTCCATAAAACAATGAAATACACCTCAAGACAGAGCTCATAACCAACACGGTATATCAATTTATTGATCCATCAAAATCCCAATTCACATGCTGTTTCAATTTACTAGATTGTACATCAGCCTCACACACAAAAAGTATCAGACAGGTTCACAACCACCAACACACACACATACACACACATGCACGCACAGATGAATTGAGCAGCATATTTCACCAGGAGAGAGGAAAAAATGCTCTATAACAAAAATGTCAAGGTGTTTTAAGGAAGAAATATGCTTTGGCACACAACAGCAATTGATGAAATGTGACCTTGAGCTCTACTTTTTTTTCTGTTTTGGTTGCATCATAATGAATGGTGCTGGATCAGGAGAAAAAGGAACAGGGAAAAAAAAAGCAAATTGAGGAACCATGAGGAGGTATTTTTATGGTTATTAAAATCATCTGTCAGGAGATAGGAAGGAAAAAAAAGTTAAATGTGACAGTATGCATGAGTCACTGCTTAACACTGAGGAGCATCCAACAACTAGCACAGATTGTTGTCTGTTTATAATAACTCTTACTAATTACTTTTCAGGATCGATAAAACCTGGAACATTTTATATATATTCATTTAGCACAACTTATATGGAGAAAAAACGCATGCGTGTGTGTGTGTGTGCGTGTGTGTAGTTGAGAATTTGGCCAGCACACACACAGCAGTTGGCCCATTGTGGAAAGTTTCAGAAAGTGAAATGAGAATTATGGGGGAAAATGAAAAAAGCAAAAAATGTAAGTTAATTATGTGCTGATCCTCTCAGGAACATTCACCTTTAGAGGTTTCTGTTTCATTATATGAGCAGTATTTTTGGTCTTACTGTGTTAACCCAAAGGGTTGAATATGAATGCAAATTAGCCTGTGTATATTTGCTTTCTGAAAATGTTCTATATTGTCAAAATCCAACTTGCTGGGGTGTGATGTATATGCAACAGTTGAACGTAGGGATCTAGGCCATGGATTTAAGGAATTGTTTTGGGAAACCATTTCCATAAGGCAGCCACCAGGCTTTTTCCATATATTTTTTCAAAAATTGTTGCCATGTACACAGGACTCTCTTATCAGAGTCAGATTTGATGTAAAATAACTGCTATCTTGATGCAGCTTTTAAAATCACTTCCAGATCTTTTGAGACTGGTTTGTGTGCAGCTGTATAAACAAAAGTTTGGATATAAAAGTGATGATCTCGACAACCATGTGTACTAAAATGTATTTTTACCGTTTACTTGCAACATTAAACGCATCCAGTATCTCAGACAATGTTCTTAATGAATATATCTACAAGTCACAAAATGCGAACGTAAAACCAATATTCACTCTGTTAAAACTCTGTTTATGGCTTCTAACAGTTCCCGAGAAAATATTGGCTGTACACTTTACTGTGTCTGCCGGCAAGTCGCTACCTTATTCCATCTGGCATTTGGTGCTGAACAAGTAGTGTGTTTTTTTTTTTGTTCCACTGTTGGAGAGTAATGTTCAGCTGGCCAGAAAGCTTCACAATGAGCTCAAACTCAAAGCTGAATAAAGCCAAATCGAAGCTGCAGATTCAGGTGATCATTCTCTTTAGGTCCAACAGTATAAGCAGGCAGGGCCAATACATATGTTTTCACATTTCATACTTTCACATTGGTATGCAACATATGGCAGTATTTCCTGTCAAAGGAAGAGGAATGAGTCACCATTTTTTTTTTTTTTTGCTAATCCAGTTCAGGGTCATGGCGGGGGTGGGGGGTGGATACACCCTGGACAAGTCACCAGTCTGTCGTGAGGCAGTGGGAGGAAGCTGGAGTACCCAGAGAGAACACATGCAGACATGGAGAGAACATGCAAATACCATGCAGAACGGCCCCAGACAAGATTTAAATTCAGGCTCTTCTTGCTGTGAGGTGGTGCCAACCCGCACAACACTGCTGCAGGAATAAATCAAAATGAAAACATAAAAGTTGAGCTGCTGGTCAGCCAACAGGGCCCTTCAGCTCTGAAACGACCTGCTGAAGGAAATAAAGCTGGTAGAATCAAAATTACTTCTGAACACACATTTTCATATACCTGCTTTTATGCGCCTCTCAAAGTCTTTTTTTATTGCTCTTTATACTCTTTTAAATGTCTCGTTTATTGTTTATTATTGGTTTTATGCTTTTCTTGGTATTTATTATTTATATTGGCAATTTGGGTTTTGCATTTTGTGTCCTTTTTTTTCCTATTGCTTTATTGCTAACTTAACTTTACCTTAATTTTGTTTTGTTTGTCCTTAATGTTTGGCTTTCCATTTGAATTTATTCTTTGAGTATGCTGCCTCGTTCTCTCAAAGCACATTTTAAACTCTATTTTAAAGGTAAACATCGGTATTATACACACATAACAAATGTGTTTTTAGCTGACACATTCTTTGCTATTAACAAGCAAAATCACAATGACCAATCCCACTGCTTCTTCAATGTCTGTACTTGCCCACCTATTGTTTTTTTTTTTTTTTATGTTTAATTCTTTTTGAAAGGTGGACTGGTAACACTACTGCACAGTGTTCACGCAGTAAGAAAATACAGTTAAGGTAAGTGCAACATTAGTTGTGCAACATTAGTTGCATTAGTGCAGCATTAGTTGTACTAATGCAAAATAAATAAATGAGAAACTCAACTTGTCTTGGTTAGAGATACTGACGGAATAACTGTTAACAGAAATAATACAGGTAATGCTTTTATGTGTTTTAATGAAACAATGGTATTTTTCTGTGAACAGTATTTCATATTTAGTGTCAGTATTCCTCTCGGTCCCTTGTTTTACCATTCTCCTTTCCCATTTTACTATCTTTGATAAAATATCTCCACTCCATTCTTACTTTCCTCCCATACACCACGTGTCATTTATCTCAAGTTTTGTGTCCCGTCTATATACTTCTCTCCCTGTAATTCCATTCAAAGCCGTAACATTGCCCTTTCTCCTTTGTTTTTCTAGCTTTTTCCCTAGAATTATCTCTCTGACCCATTTGCCTACCTGTTCGCCTGCAGCTTTTCCTTTTCTTCCACGTCTTTCTGCATCCAATCCCTCCCCTCCCCTCTTTTCCCCTCAAATCTCTTTTCCCCACAGGACCAGGGCCCTACCTCATGAAAGAGTCATCAGCGGTGCATAGCTCTTAATAACAGCTAATCTGTTTAAGCAGCCGCTAAAAAGGTCATGGCATCGGCTAGCGAGGAATAGAAGGAGGGAGAAAGAATGGTGTGGAATAGAGGATTTAGAAGTAAGAACAGACCAGGAGAACATGCACAGAGGGGAGGACAAGGGAATTTTTACTTTACTGGACATGTACAATGCTATCTCATTTAAAGTTACACAACTAAGAATTGCATTTGTAAAAAAAATAAATAAATAAATAAAACAATGTATAATGGTGTGAAAGATAACAGTATGCATTTAGAGATCTACTCTGATACAAGATCTTAACTGAATTCTCATGAATCCAGCTTTGGTTCAATGCGAAAGTGATTTGTGAACACTCACAGCCATCAGATCCTATTATAGCCCTTGCAAATTCTCTCATAATGACTGTAACGAGACATGCAATAGCAAAATCAATCATAGATCTATGCTCTTATTGAGAAGCCATCAGAGGCAAAGAGAAAAGTGGAGGCAGAAAATCAGTGCTATCTTGCATAAATGAAAAACATGGTACAAGAAGACAGCAGAGTGCTGTTAGGCAGGTCCATCAAACTGCCAAAGATGGAAATTAAGTGTAGTGCAACTAATAATGAGATAAATATTTACTGTGACATCAGCCCCCATCACAAAAAAACAAAACGTTTCATTGCTTCTCTTTTTGTGTCTCTGTTTATGATGATAAATAATAGAAACATTGAGATAAATTAGTTTATTTTCTAACTGTGATACCACCCTGATTATTGGTTCATCATCAATAATGATTGTATAATCTAACAGATTTTTTTTAAACGTTGATTCATTCATTAGTGCTCTTCCCATTACTAAGATGACAATCAATAAAGGAACTCAAACAATTCTAAAGGTTTCCAAATACAACAGCTCTGGCATTATTTCTGCTTTTATTGAGCATCTACATTTTCACCCAGGAGAACAAATCATTCATTATAATAAAAAACTCTATGCTTTTGAAGTCTTTCAGCCTTTTCTCAAATCTCTGAATACATATTTAGTTACACATTGCTGGTATTGTATTCAGAACTGCCTGAATTCTTCATGGCACAGATTCAGTAAGGCGCTGAAAAGAGATTTTGGTTGATATTGACATGATAGCATGATGCTAATCATAGACATGATCTGCGATGCAATGCTCTCAGGTCAATCATGTCTATGATTGACCTGAGAGCATTACACTGCAGATTTGTCACCTGCACATGAGTTGACTTGAGCTTTACTTTATGGTATGTTAACCTGTTGGAAATAGCCATAAGAAGATGAGTAGACTGTAGTCATAAAGGGATGGACATGGTCAGCAACAATACTCAGGCAGACTATGGCCTTGATGCTCAGTTAGTACTAAGGGGCCCCAAGTGTGCCAAGAAATGATCCCTCACACCATTACACCACCAGCAACAGCCTGAACCGCTGATACAAGGCAGGATGGATACATGCTTTCATGTTTACGCCAAATTCTGACTGCCAGCTCGAAGCAGTCTGGCTATTCTCCTCCGACCTCAGGCATCAACAAAGTATTTTCACCTGGAGATCTGACGCTCACTGGATATTTTCCCCTTTTTCTGACCATTCTCTGTAAATCCTAGACATGGTTGTGTGGGGAAATCCCAGCAGATCAGTAATTTCTGAAATACTCAAACTAGCTCGTCTGGCACCAACAACCATGCCATTTTCAAAGTCACTTAAATCACATTTTTTTCCATATTCTTTCCATATCATCAAATATCTCTAATCTGTTGAAAAACTCTGAGTTTGTTAACCCTGAGATGTGGGAAACTCTGCGTTCTGCATTCTAATGAACAAAAAAAATAAATAATAATCAGAGGCCATTTATAAGCACAGACACAGACAAACAGTTTTTAACACTCAGTTTTCACTTCAGCTCTTTGTATGTTATGACTTTGGTCTGCGTAGGCTGAAGGAACAACAACATAGGACCAACGCACAACGATGGGTTACACTAATTCGTAATAGGTGTGGAAGTGGGTATGAATGGTGACTTCCTTTTGCCCCTTTTCCACTGACATGGTGCCGGTGCCAAGTGCTCGAACCTTTCAGCCCATTTTCCACTACAAACTCACTCAGTGCTCGGCCAAAAAAATGGGCTCTGTTCCAGTGCCATAAACTAGCTGGTCTGGAGCTACGGAACGTGTGATGCAAGCGGCAGAAGAGCGTGACTCTGCCATCTCGATGTAAAATTTTCCACTGCCATTTCACTCCAAGTGTATTACGCAAGAAAAGTGATGTGATTCTCACGGCCGGGAATTGGATTCGGCCCTAAGGCTGAACTTGCATTTTAGTATCAGTTCATAGTACACAAAAGGAAGCAAAGTGCGTACTTATCGTCTTAATTATAATCCCTGTCTGTTTTTACCTTGTGCCGCACACAGATGTTGCAGTAATTTTGTTTGGCCCATAAAATATATTTGCAGCACAAGAAATAAAGTTTGCAAAAGGAGAGCGTGTTCTGGCACGTTTGTGCCCTTCAGCTTCGGTTTCCAGACAAGAAACCACTCATGCTCACACTTATAAAGGATCAGTTTGGAAACAGTGGAAACACAGGCCCGTCCTTAAGTGGTTCGCCAGTTCCTTGGAACCGGCACCAGCACCAGCACTGGCATCTTATCAGTGGAAACGTGGTATTTGTGTCCACCCCGTTACTGACTGCCCATTTTTTGGGGTGTAAGTTGTGTCTTGCTTATAGAGCTAAACCAGAAGTTTAAAAATATGAAGTATGGACATGTGCACTTTGTGCTGCATATAAATGATAAGAAAAATGATTAAGAAAATTCCTTGAAACTTATATCCCTAGTCTCTCTCCTCCAAGCACTATATTCTTTAGTGCTTCAGGCAGGTTGTGATTTTTTTCCAAAATGCCAAACGAGGATCTGTATTTTAATTTAGCTGTGAGCAAAACAAAAAACATGAAAACAAAACAAACAAAAAAGGGCTAAACACAAAGAGCTTGTTTGCAATTCAGTAGACTTTGAGTAGGTGCCTGAAGTACTGTGGTTTAAAGATTGTGTCATTACAAAGCTTCTGAATTGGGTACTGAACACATAAAAGGCAAGTATAATTGCCTATTCATAAATGAGAAAAAAAAAAATACAGTTACCACTGTGTTATTTTAAATTAAAGAACACATCCCTCTATAATGTAATCTTACTGCTTCAGCCAAACTTCAGCCACCTGCCATTAAAAAGTAATTTGTATTCCTTCTTTATTATGAATGACAAATGACTATCCTTTTGTGATATTAAGAAATTAAGTTCATAACAGTATAAACATGGCCTGTATTCAATATAAGGGCATAAAATTCGTGGAAATTATGCTACCCTTGAAACCAAGTATGCCCACTTTACTGAATATTTCACTGGCTCAACTTTCCCACCTCTGAGACGTCCACTCACACTACCTTTTTGAAATTCTTCAGGGCAGGTGGACTTCCCACTTCCCAATACAAAACTAAAAAGACAAAAAGCCACTTGAGAACTCAACGACTTCTATCCCTCATGGGACTTAGCGGATTAGTCAGGAGTGAGGGAGCTAGAACAGAGAAAGACTCAAGAGTGAAAGACATAAAGAGGGAAGTAAGAGGGAGAGCGATTGGCTCTCCCTTCCTATTCCCATTGTGGGCCATGGGCCGTGCTGTCTGAATAGCTATGCTAATAGGCAGCTGAAAGTGCGAAGAGATAACACAAAACCCACTTGACTTCCTGACACCTACTTGAGTGGGGCCATAGCATTTTCCATGGCTACTTGTTATTCATGGGCCCTGAAAGTAGCCTGTCTGTCAGCCTTTGGGTGGACGGTTACTTTGCCTTTGGAGTAAAATAGTCAGGAATAGAGCAAGTTCTAGTTACAATTGGTGGCTGAAGTATTAATTAGAATTTAAATGCTTGTAAAGATGGAAAGGGTACTCTTGAAGGTGGGAGAGCAGATTAGGGTCCTGGTGTGTTTATGGAAATTTAGTCTGATCTTTGGAAAGAGGTCAACAGCTGGTGAGATTTAATCATCTGCAGCAGCTGCAGTCTCAACAAATAGCAGAAATTAACATGGGCATATATCCCCATGTTCCTGTCTACAGTACTCACTCAATAAATATAAGTCTTAATATAGAAAAAACACTGACTAGGAAATACCAACCACAAACAGAGAAATTTACACAAATATCAAGACAAGCAAATGGTAATTCACTGTGGGGTGTTAGTATGGTGAAAAAGATTTTCAATGACATTTCAAAAGGAAAAATACACTTCAGAGGCTATTCATAATAAGCAATTTGTATTTTTTTTCCCAAAAAACTCCTCCTTTCAAATTTGATTAGTTTACAATCTAAGTGGTGGCGGAACTCCTTAGTATTACTTCTCTGCAACTCCATTACAACATTTAAGAGGTCAGTGTGTGAGGTTTTTCTATTACCGTTCCAGCAAAGGCATTGAGTAGCTCTTCCCAATTTAAATGAGCTTATTGCAGTTGAAAAACATTTCAGAATTCTCTCAGTTAAAATACCAAACTCTGTTCAAAACCCAGGATGGTATTTTTAATGAGAAAGAGTTTTGATACATAGCAGAAGAGGTAATCCTCATGTGTACATCGTGCACTGACAGTAAAGAGAGTGATATGGCGTGGACAGTTGGGTTGATTAAAGGGGATGTGATGGTTCCTGATTAAAGGGTAAGTTTTGTCCCATATCTTTTGGGCTATGACAGCTTAAGATGGCAGCTCACTGCCATGGAGGGGAAAGTCAAACCCATCACAGGGAGCAGTAATGAGAAGAGCCCCTTTCTTGGCACCGATTGAGGCTGGTGGAAATATTTCTTTTCAGCTTCGCAAGTCATACAGTAGAGTTGTGTTTGATCAACATTCAAACAGCTTCCTCCTTCTTCATACATTAGGCTTAAAATCAGTGATTTGTGTCACACAGCTTTTTTTTTTTTAAACTGGAGAAAGGGGAAAAAAATTGCAAGTGTTTAAATTCCATGTGGCCAAGTTTGAGCTCTTTAATTTGGCATTCAGTCACCAAAATGTTATTTCAATTTTGTTTTTTTGCTGTGACAGTTTTTCATTGCTTCTGGGCATCCTGTTCAAAAGCCCCCTGCAAATGAAAGAAACTGAATCAACCAACGCCTGAGATCTCTCCACTAAAGAAGGGTTGCTTAAATGCTCTTGCACTTGTGGTCATTTTGCCCTCAATCAGAGAATTACTTTGATGCCGGCCTTTTTGTTCAGAAGTCACTCAAAGACAAAAAAAAGAAAAATTCAGCTAAGTCCTTGTAAGTCTTTGCACATTTCAAATTCTCCCTTTTATTTGGGATTTGAGTACAAATCACTGTTTTGTTCCATGTTCTTGTGTAAATTGTGCTGATAATTACTAGCTTGGAAATCTCTGTCTGGGAGCACAAAGCTAGCTCATTGTATAATGGAAGCAATTTGCATCTGCTTTCACTAAAGCTGCTGTGGCAGCCCCCTGAGAATCAAAGGTTGATTAATGCATCCAACCACAATTTATTAGCAGCTGTTCAGGTGGCTTGTGGTAGTGTGAGTGCTTGTGTATGTGAGAGATACTGAGACTGTAAGTGTTGAGCCCGGTTCACACTTGGCTTTACCACTATGCAGTGTGGAGTGATGCTGTTCCTAACATCCTAGATTTGACTTCCTTATGTGAAACTTGAAATACTGTAATTCTAAATGCGACACTCTGATTGAGATGAAGACTCTGGGCATGGACAACTATTAAGCCGCTGTATGCTAGTGAACAATGAGACAGTAGTTGGTTTCCTACTGCTTGAAAGTTTTTTTTTAAACTAATAGATATGCTCCAGTGTTCAATAAATACATTAATAAAATCTTTTCCATCTTCTTTTTAGTGGCTAAGTGATGGCTGGATTTACAACCACACGATTCAAATATTTTGGTACTATCATCCAGTCTTTAGTCTCGTGTACATCAGATGTGCAGATTTAAAGTTTCCTACATCGTTCCTGCACTTTTTCTTGATTTGTCACTGGAGTTACATAGTAAACAGCTAGTTTGTTTGATTTAGACAACTTGTTTCAATTCACTTCATGACACTACACTGTATTCTAAATTATGGCACACATATTTGGTTTATATTGTTTTGGCACTGATATCATTTTTCATTACATTTTTTTTTCCACCTGTTAGAATTACTTGTCTGCTGCTGCAGTCCTTCCTGGTTTGAGCTAGGCGTGTACGGACCAATCCAAGTATCTTATGGTATCAATACCAACACTGATATTGATATTGGATTGATATGAGCAGGATAGGACCGATACTTTAGTTTGTTTGTCTCCTGTAAGTATATTGCCATTATCAGTACATTGTTCCCGTTCATCAGACAGTCGACTCTGAAAACACCTCCTCTCATGCGGGCACAGTTTGCTCTGCCCCTTCCTCCCTGCTCTGCTGTGTTTAGTTGTCTTGTGATCACGTGACTCAGCGACAGAGCAGAGCCATGTAGGCTGCAGTCAGTAAGAAAGAGTATTCTAGAGGTACATCTGTAAATGAAAATATAAATGCATGTTGGAAGGAAATTCTCTACTGTCGCAACACCACCAATGTATTCAGTACCAGTCATAAGTTTGGACACAGGCAGGGACGCAGTCATATACTTTCTGAGGTATATGCGGACACATTTTTACACAATACAAAATACAAGACTTCTATGACATAACTTACCGACTGTCTTTAAACGGGGACAGGAGGAGGGGAGGTGAAGGAGCGCAGGGGCGCCTAATCAGCACCGCACCTCTGTTATTGATCATGTCATATGCACAGCTGTTAAATACAGAAAATCCAACTACAGAAATATTTTCCCACATCGTTTTGGCAGGCCCCCTCTTGTGCGGCGCCCCTATGCATTGCATATAGTGCATACCCCCTTTTTGCGCCACTGGACACAGGTGAGTATGTCAAACTTGACTGGTATAAAGACATGAAAGACCATGAAAAAGACAGAGCTTTTTACTGAAACAAGCAGCAAAAGAAACAAAGAGATGAGGAAGGAAATTCCACAAACAGACCCAGACCCCCAGCACAGAGACAGAACCCACTGTCACAGTCCTTTCAGAGAACCAGGTAGCTCACGTAGTGATGAAAGTGATGTTACAGCCATGACTGATGCCGGCTATTCAGCATTAGTTAATCTTAAAGTG
The DNA here is from genome assembly GCA_030220045.1 of Australoheros facetus. Lineage (NCBI taxonomy): Eukaryota > Metazoa > Chordata > Actinopteri > Cichliformes > Cichlidae > Australoheros > Australoheros facetus. Next base: position 1,249 of record JASGAU010359761.1, on the reverse strand, counting down.
TTGTCGCTGTAGTAGGTGTTACTTTAGCAGATTATACTCATACAATCAAATAATATATTCAGCCCACTGAATCATGTTAAAAAAAGATTTTATTGGAAATGAAAATATATACCACGAACATGCACTTTGAAAAATGTCTGAAAATAATAATATTTTTGTGTTGGATGTTGCCTGTTTTTATTTATATAGCACATTTAAACAACACAAGTTGACCCAAAGTGCTTTGAAGACAGACCAAAAGAAAAACTGTTTTGAAATAGATGAAAAACTGAAAGATGTGTTTTATTTAATTCCATCCATCCATCCATTCTCTTCCGCTTATCCGGGGCCGGGTCGCGAGGGCAGGAGCCTAAGCAGAGAAGCCCAGGCTTCCCTCTCCCCAGCCACCTCCTCCAGCTCATCCGGAGGGTCCCCAAGGCGTTCCCAGGCCAGCCGAGAGATATAATCTCTCCAGCGTGTCCTGGGTCTACCACGGGGCCTCCTCCTGGTGGGGCATGCCCAGAACACCTCACGCAAGAGGCGGCCAGGAGGAATCCTAATCAGATGCCCGAGCCACCTCGGGTATCTGTAGAAAATAAAAATCACAGTGACTTAGTGCTCATTAAAATGTATTCAGATTATGCAAATTGGTGATGATTAATCCCATAAATCTTGACACACTACTCTTCCCCGCATAAGTTGCCTTTATAAGTTAAAAGTATACTGGCAATACTGGCCCCGTATTTACCTGGTATCGGATCAATACCAAATTTTGCAGTATCGCACACCACTAGTTTGAGCAAAAGAGAAGGCTGAATGTGGAGCTTGTTGACATACAGAGGCCAACCAAATGGACCAACCCCTTAGATGTGATAGCATAGGGGGAGATTCTTTGTATTGGGTCTAGTAACATGTGAAAGATCCCTAGTTTGTTTCCAGCAGGAGACACAAATCCCTTTAGGGTTGTATCAGGAAGGTCATCTGGTATGAAAATCCTGCCAAATCAAACATGTGGAACCACTTGTGGTGATCTCTTATGAATGAGAGAGCAGCTAAAAGTAGCTCCCCGTGGTTTTCCTCTTTTGTATTTAAATCGGTTTACTCTGCTAGTATATGCTGAGAGCTCTCTCAGGGCTCTTTCCCACCAACAGGGTTCCGGAGCCCGAGCCGTAATTTGAACCATTAGGCGGGTTTCCCACCGCCGAAGCACTTGGTGCTCGGCCGAAAAACGGGTTCAATTCCGGCCCCGCAAACTAGCTGGTCTGAAACC
>JASGAU010359752.1:0-17408 GCA_030220045.1 Australoheros facetus | reverse complement strand
CCCATGATGCACTGTTTCTTTTCATTCACCTTATTTAATTTGTTAATACTCCACTCTGCATTTAATCATTAATTGTTATTAATCTCTGGCTCTCTTCAACAGCATGTCTTTTCTCTCCCATCAGCCCAACGGGTCGCGGGAGATGACTGCCCCTCCCTGAGCCTGGTTCTGCTGGAGGTTTCTTCCTCTTAAAAGGGAGTTTTTCCTTCCCACTGTTGCCAAGTGCTGCTCATAGGGGGTCGTTTTGACTGTTGGGTTTTCTCTGTATTATTGTAGCGTCTTTACCCACAATACAAAGCGCCTTGAGGCGACTATTTGTTGTGATTTGGCGCTGTATAAATAAAATTGAATTGAATTAATTATTCAGTAATAGCAGACCTTCTAGATATCCATGTTTTCTACAGTGAAACTCATGACTCATATTGATTGATTACTTAAATAGTATTACAGCGACACGTTCATGCATCCCATTTAAATAAGGTCGGCTGCAACATCAAATTTAAGATTTAAGCATCTGATTTTGTCGGCAGCAAACTGAGGCCTGTGTGAAAGTTTTTTTTTTTCTTGCATTAACTTAGACAATGAAGTCATACCTTTTGCAGTAAAGTGTAATATGAAATGAATGACTTCATTGTCTGACTAATTTTCCAAATATCTGCCTCCGCTAACTTACACGATTCTCTCTGTTTGCTTCCCGTTTCCCGTCGGTGTCTCTCAGCCACTCTCTCGGTGCAGTTAAGGAGTAGTCTCTCAGGTCTGGGTGTTTTGATAAGGTGAGTGTTTGTGTTTATCTGCGCACTCCCAGCTCTGTGCATTACCATGAGAATGGTTTAAGCTCTCCGCTAATCCTCTGTGTCTCTGTTGTAATAAATGTCTTCATTCATACGCTGCAGTGGAGAGGGGACAGGAGTACACAGCAGTGGCAAACAGATCGTCTTCTCGAGAATGATGCAGTCAAACATGTCACCTTGTTCTGACCCAGAACTGTGGCATCTGTCTTGGAACCACCCACAAAAAAAAAAAGGAGGAAAAAAATGTGTGTAACAGATGAAATATGACAACACGGTTCTTGTAATGAAACTTTATACTTTTTTTGTCACATTTTGGAGTTAAGACTTTCTCAGTATATTGATCATTCAGCATTATTGATAATTACTTTATGGTCCACACCACAGACCGGACCACTAGATGGATTGCCCACTATGATGTCACTCATTGCACTCACATTTTGAAGCCTGATTGATGTTTTGGCGCAACACACAGATACACATATCTGCTAATTAGTGCTAACACACTAATAAAATACTGACGTTTCTCTCACCAGAACCAGAAAGACAACGTCCCAGCTCCTGTTTCTGACACTTTATGTACTTCACAGTAAAACCTGCACCATGTGTGTTAAAAACATTAGCACTTGGTGAATTAGGAATGAAAATGTGTTGTGCAAGAAAATGACCAGAGGAGTGTAAAAATAAGCGAGATTAATGTAGGTATGAGTGAATGTAGTGGATTGCCTCAGGTGGGGACAAAGTGGCACATTGTGCTTGACTTTCATGTGTGCACAGAAAGTAATATAATCCCTTGAGAAGAGAATAATTTTTTAACCTATTTTGCAGGAACAGCTAACTGATACATTTTAAAAGCATCAGTCTGGATATGAAGACTGCTGCAAAGGTTTTCTGAGGATCACTCGTGGTCTTACTTATGTTTTTAGCAGCATGATTTCACTGAATATGTTTTGGTCAGCCCTTAAAGACTCTACTGTAAATATAATTTAATAAATAAGAGTACAGTATAAATACAAAAGTGGATTTGCTCTTATTTCATTTAACATGATCCAACATACTCTTTCCAGAAGGGGTATTCACAGGGTGTGTGGGTGCATTTAAGAGAAGATAATTCAAGCTATTTCAAACCTCTCTAAAGCCTGAATGTTGTATAATCTCTGAGAATGGAAACCAAATTGAAACAAAATGAGGGTTTGATGCAAACACAGTCATGAATGTACCGAGCAGCAAATGGAAAGCTTTCATGGGTGCCATGATTATAGGGTGGGAGAGAAACGCCAGGGGTCTCAAACCCTTTAGCTGACGCCTGAAAAAAAAAAAAACCCTGGGACTCAATTTAATTAGTTATTTGGTCTTTATCTACACTGTAAAATTGATATCTGCACAGACTATAATGGGGTATTTCGGTCTCGACAGGTTCTGGGAGAGCTAAGCCGTTTATTTTCAGGAAATGTCACAGATGCAACTGTGATTTTCTCGATTCAAATAAGGCGTTTAAATATGTTTAAGAATCAATAGTGCAGCAAACACCAATTGCCCACATAGTTTTTCAACGAGCCATTCTCGCCGTCCTTCCCGTCTCTCCCTGCCTGCGTCTCCCTTGGGACCCCCCCCCCATCACCCACAGATTTCCCCACACAAAGCAGTCTATTAAAAAGCCTTTAGCAAGCCCATTCACTTGGTTTGCTTTTGCAGAGATGAGGAATGGGTTTAGGGTAAAGGTCAGAGTGCCGTGTGTGGGCTGTGTGTACATGTGTGGGTTTGTGGATGTTGATGTAGCATGTAAGGTCTAGGCCTCTGGGCCCTTTTCAGTGTCATACCCGAGGGGATTTAGTGTTGCAGAATGTCCTGTAATCCCATATAATCCCTCACAAATACATTTGTAAACATACTAATAATGACAGCACTACTTACACTATTGTATTCCTTATTCTCCCAGTGCTAACAAAACAATGGTTCTCAGGTGTAATAGAGCTGTCTTCTTGATGATTCACTGATTCTGAGGGAGCGCCTTAGATGGAGGCTAAATGGGAAACAATTTAAAGGCCCTAAAAGATTTGAAGTGAAACTCTCGCTCACAGTAATAACAATGCTGTTTGTTCATCACCGCGCATGCAGGTGATCACACAGTATAGTCAGCAAATGCAAACACGCGTCATGTGGGCGTGTATTTAAACTGTAAACAGCAGCTGGCGGGATCCTCTTACACACTTGCACAGAGTCACGTGGAAATGGACAATTTAGCATATCAGGGTCGAATCAAACCAGAAGATCCAACAGCAGGTTTTCTCAGTTTGAATGTTTAAATCCAAACCTGCTGCTATGACATCTCAATACAAAGGGCCTTCAATTTACATAAAGGTGATTAGTAAAGGAACCTGAAACTTTGAGCCGCACAGTGAGGATAACTCCAGCAGAGTCAGGGAGGGTACACTGAAAATATTCTAGCTGCCCAACAGCTTAATAAGACACTTATTTTTTTTTCCTTTAAAAGTGATCTGTCTGTACAAAATTTCTTTACAGCTGTACATAATAAGTATTTTAATAGAGTTAAATGATCACATATTTAATGTAAGATCACAAATTATGATTATGATTTTTCCTCTAACATTTGATACATTTTAACCCTGCAAAGTTTGATCTGTCCTGATGGAAAGAAGAAAGAAAAGCAAAACTGGTGAATCAACATTATTTGGATTATAATGTGAACAAAATTACTGTATAGCAATTTATATTCCTTTGATGGATAGTGAGAGATATTTTTTACCCATATTTTGCTCTGTAGACTTAAAAAGTCTCATTAGCATACTAAATGGAAAAACTGTTATGAAGTTATGAAGTATTTCAAGTTGGCTATTTTAGACTAATTGTTGCAGATCATGTGAGCACTTAAAAACACATGTTTGTGTCACTTAAATCAATCCACAGATTAAATGATATTGCTCATATGAGCATTAAAAACAGAGGGCTGCTTGGCAAGCTTTATAAGAACTATTGGGATCTGCTACTTCATCTTATATCAGTGCATCAAACACCAACAATCTGCCAGAGGCTGCTGGTAAATGAGATTTGTACCCTTTATTTAACCCACTGGTTAGCTTTAGGCTCTAAAACTTGGTTAGGTTTAGGAAAATATGAGAATGGGCTTGGACCCGACGAGTATGTTGAAAATCTAGTTTGGTGCCAGGCCAGCGAAACCTCTGTGGACCATTACAGTGTATCACAAAAGTGAGTACACCCCTCACATTTCTGCAGATATTTAAGTATATGGGACAACACTGACAAAATGACACTTTGACACAATGAAAAGTAGTCTGTGTGCAGCTTGTATAACAATGTAAATTATTCTTCCCTCAAAATAACTTTATATACAGCCATTAATGTCTAAACCAGTGGCAACAAAAGTGAGTACACCCCTAAGAGACTACACCCGTAAATGTCCAAATTGAACACTGCTTGCCAATTCCCCTCCAAAATGTCACGTGACTCATAAGTGTTACTAGGTCTCAGGTGTGCATAGGGAGCAGGTGTGTTCAATTTTGTAGTGCAGCTCTCACACTCTCTCATACTGGTCACCGAAAGTACCAACATGGCACCTCATGGCAAAGAACTCTCTGAGGATCTGAAAAGATGAATTGTTGCTCTACATGAAGACTGTTATATAAGCTGCACACAGACTACTTTTCAATGTGTCAAAGTGTCATTTTGTCAGTGTTGTCCCATGAAAAGATATACTTAAATATATGCAGACATGTGAGGGGTGTACTCACTTTTGTGATACACTGTATATGTGATACTTGGAAACTAACTGGTAGGCGATTACAGGGCACTGTTTGCCAATCTTTTACACACCCTATGGAGAAAAAAAATGCAGCATCTAAGACAGCAGATGAAATCCTTTGCCAACTGTTTTTCAGATTACCACCAAAAATCCCAGAATAGGAACGTTTCAGAGCAGAGGTCGCCGTGACCAGAGGGAATAAATAAAAATATCTTAATTCATGCATTTTTAAGTGAAGAGTAAACTTGGGTAACACTTGCAAATACAGTTGGGATTAAATCACAGGGGTCAATCTGACTGAGGACATAAAAGACGTCAGTTTAATTTAACATAATAGCTGAGATCACTTTGACTGTACAGAGGATCCAATGAAACTGCTCGCGGTTACTGTCATCAGTATCAGTAATTGGAGGGGTACAGCCTGTGCTAAATACTCAGATATTTTTTTTTATTTGCACATTTTTTAAAGTCCTGTTGCTGGGCTGCAGATTTTAAAAAACATCACTTCAAGGTTCGATTAGCTTATTTAGTGTTACTCAAATTTTCTGCTACAAAGCACTACTTTATTACCTACTTCTCAGGTGGAAAAGCATAAATTATTACCAACTAGTAACAGCAATTCCTTCTGACACAAAAGTAAAAATCATTGCCACGTTTTTTGTAGTGTGTTAAATGAATAAAAAGCAAATTACTTATTAAAAAATTCTGTTTAAAGTCTTCTTTTCAAGGAACTGCTGCTCACACTAACGTTTTGCACAGCATTTACCGAAGCAGCCATCCTTTTACTCTCAAATTCTGAAGATACAGCTCTTGTCACTGCAGCAAATGAAAAAAACTGAGACTCTTAGAGCTGAGATCTGAGGTCATGGAAGTCCAATCTGAGGATCAACCATTTCTATACCCAGACCACTTCCGTCAGATACTTTCCTAATAGCAAAGCCCAGGACAGAGAAGCGAGCGTGAGATGTAGAGCAATACAAAGATGTTCTGAAACATATGGTTAGCCTTTGCACTTTCCTCTGTTTGAAGAAGATGAAGGGAACTGTGGGGAGGAAGGTGAGATGGCAAACCTCTTGAATACCTTTGATGCTCAGACAGCAGCAGGAGATCAGAGAAGGGCAGATGGAGAAAAGGGAACTGAGGGAAGAGTATCAACATATTGCAAAGAGATGGGAAGGAAACATAGATGGAATGATGAGAGCAAGTGTTCCAGCAGTAGAAAGGCAGATGGAGATCCTTGGGAGCAATAATGTCTATGTCAGATATATCTTTCCTCTTCCTGTGTTAAGTGCACTGCTATTGGGGTATCGCAATGCAGTGTATTTAATTTGGTGTTGTGCTTTATGGTCAAACACACACATGAAAGCTACATAATAGCAAAGATTTCCATGCTGTCATGTGTGTGTGTTTACCACAATAAGTAGATTGTGTAGCCAACATGCATCTTTCTGTCCAGCAGCCAAATGGAAAATTACACCCTGGCACTGCTTCTGTGTTGCACACACATGTCTGTGTATTGCTGCTGCTGCTGTGAGGACTGTCAGTGAGGAAATTCCTTCCCCAACCTTAACCAAAAAATAACTTAAAAATTGCCATGCATTTAAAAAAAAAACCCAAAGTGAACTGGATTTTATTTCAGGTACGCCGCACAGTCATTTATACTAATTTAAGGACTTTAAAGGTTATCACAGGAGGTGTCTTTCAATTAAAATGGGCAAAAAACAGTAAATCAGTAGAAATGCAGCAATGAAAGATCTTTAAAACACCCAAATTCTTCAGTCGTTCTCTACACCAAACAGACATTTGCGCCAGATGTGATGAAATATATCCCATTTCAGGTATCCCTGAGATATCAGATGCAACATCTCAGGGATACCTAAAATGGAACTGACATGAGGTCAGAGTGACCTTGATCTAAATCACCAAAATTGAATCAGCTCATCCTTTAGTCCAAATTAAATGTTCGTGCCAGATTTGTTCCTGAAATGGACCGATGGATTGTCTTAGGCACAGTGCCATAAAAAACAGAACAGGATTACAACATTTCTTTTTAAAAGTGCAACCAGCCACTGTAGATTTGGTAAACCTTATTACAAGGGCATCTGTTGTCAGAGCTACATATGTATGATTGACTATTAAATAACAGGATGATGCTGCTCAGTGCAGTGGAGTGGTTCTTGAAGTATTTTAATATTTTCTAGGGAGTAATGGGAGCTAAATGGCACAGAAAGAAAGAGAAAAAGTGACAATATGAAGTATTGTTCTTATTATTGACACTAACAGGTGTGTTTGAATGATTTAGTCTTTTTCGTATGTTCAAAGTTGATTGAGAGTTTGAATTCCCCTCTTCTTCATTAGAGTCTGTATTATCTTTGGCACTCATACGTTTTTAAAACATCTAAAAAAGGTTTGTCTATGACTATGTTACTCTCCAAAAATGTGATTGTTCACAACTTGTGCAATCTACGTAAACATCCAATGCAAACTCATGCACACGAACAGTTTTCTACAAACACACACTCGTGGTTTGCAGCAGGACGAGAGATGGATGGGCAAATATTGAGCTATGACAGGGTAAACAATGGCCTGGTTACCAGATGGCTGGACACACACACACACACACACACACACACACACACACACACACACACACACACACACACACACACACACACACACACACTTGACAGCGTCTATCAAAACTGAATAGCTGGTGGCTTGAAAGAAAAAACACAGCCACTGTGGGGAAACCACAGTGAGAATCAAAGGCTCATGCTGGAGCTTAGACATCCTCAACCCATTTATCATCGTCTCATTGAAGCACTGAAATCCTTCTACATATCTATCCATCCAACACTTTCTTCCTCCCTTACCTAAAAATCTTTATCTCCTTTGCTTTCTCTTCCTGTCCTTCCAATCCACATTCTGTGAGATTAAATGAAGAGCAAAGGATTTATTAATAAACCATAAATCTTTCAATTCATTATCTATAATCAATTCTTGTGTGCTCGTCATGGGTGCTGAAGTCTATAACAGCTTAATGGATGAGAGACTGGGTACACTTCGGCCAGGCAACAACTCTATGTGGGTGTCCATACCGAAACCAATGTAATGAAATATTTGGCTCTTTGTTATCAGAGGATGCTGTAAAGCGATGTGCAGATATGAGCCAGAAAGTGCAGTTTATGTAATATATCAAACAGTGAAAACTGTAGTGTAGTTTTTGCACAGGTCACAAACGTACACATGGAAACGTACTTACCCTAATACTAACAGTATTAATATCAGTAGTAGTAGTTCATTTTATAGGCTTGTGTTGAAATTTCCTAAGACAGCTGAGCCTCCATTTGTTCGTACAGATGGTCAGTGGCTTCTAATTTTGAAAAGTACAAATTCAAGAACAAAAATGTGAATAAATCACTGATTTGTGGATGAAATGTTCCTACACACAATCTACCCACAGATTTGTTAGTAAATGAGGGCCAGTGTTTTTGCATGTTTGGCCTGCTAGAAGTACACTTTCAAACCACCTCTCCTCCCAGTGGACTTGAACTCAGGAACTGCTAGTCACCATGACCCTTTGCCACTTGACAAACAGCACAAGCAACATTACACTTACATAAGAAAAAGGTCACTAAGATTCATCAGCAGGTTGCTTTGAAAACTGTAGCTAGGAGAGTGAGGATGATCAGAACTGAGGACAGCTCCTTCATTGATGACAGTCTCAGCTTCAGCACCATGGTCAGCAACACACAAAACTTTCTTCTCTTGTTTCCATTCAGCACCTCTCTAAATAATTACTTACAAGTTTTGTATTGAAGAAAATAAATCTTTTCCACTTATAGTTAGGAAGCAAAGTTTACAAAGTCTACAAATTTGATAATAGCAATATTATGACCTTGTATACTGACAGGTAGATGGATTTTGTAGAGAAAACCCAGACTGGGAGATAATTTGATTAGAAGTTTAGGAGCACACCTTAAACACTTGCTTTATTCTCCTGTGTCTACAAGCTGAACACACCTGCTTGTTGTTGCTTTTATTCCCAACCTTTCCTCCTTTCCTTTCTGTCCCCCTCTCTCATCTGCAGAGCCCAGGACCCACTGCAGATTCCTCCACAGAAACCTTTCTCAAACAGCAGCCCTTCACCCAGCTTACTGGTTCTCACGTAATGATCATCATTCCCATCTTCACTATCAATGAGCAGTCTCTGCAGGTTTGGGGTTGTGGTCTTGTGGTCAAGTTTTACAGTACTATCTTCTACATCAAGGGTCCTCAAATCCAGGCCTCGAGGTCTGGTGTCCTGTAGGTTTTAGATGTGTTCCTGATCCAACACACCTGAATCAAATGGCTGACCTTCTCAGTATGCAGTCGAGTTCTCCAGAGTCCTGCTAATGACTTGTATATTTGACTCAGGTGTGTTGGATCAGGGACACAACTAAAACCTGCAGGACACTGGACCTCAAGGCCTGGATTTGAGGATCCCTGTTCTAGATGAATGGCAAAGAAATAGTTTTGTTCCTTGATAAGATCCAAGACTGTCAAAAAAAAAAAAAAAGATTGCTCAACACATTATTTTTACAGGATCTTCTCAGATTAGATAAATCATTAAACACACATTTAACCCACATCTGCAGTATTATATTTAATCTAGTTCCCATTGGAAAAACAATGTAGCAAAATTCAGTTTTACATGCAAATATGATTTCATAACATCTCAGAGGAGGATTCTACTGACTCAACCAGACCTTCAGTTTTATTTAAAAAGCAATGCACACCCCTTAATTGGTGCAACAGTGGTGTTCAGGAGGTTTCAAACTGATTTAAGGATGNCACACACACACACACACACCTGTCAGCTGTTAAATATGCTGACCATTTATCTTTCATAGGGCATTGCTCCAGCCCCATCATGAGCCATATGGAGTGCAGTTTAATAGACCCATGATTACAGAGCACATCACCTCCCTGCTCACCCTCGATCAGGGCCGTCCTTCTCTTTGTACACCTTTATCCCCTCCTCTTCTCGTTTCCATTAATGAACTGACAGACATAAGGTCTCAAAACTCTTTTTTTTTCCTGACTTGATACCATTTCTTCCATTTTCCTTTTCCTTTCATAGAAAACTTGATTCACTCAGAGATTTCAGTTGTCATCCTTCTCTTGGTAAGTTGATTCTAAAATGCTGGATTCAAATCAATACCACTTTCATATCTGTCCAAAATGTATGGATTTGACAAAATAATGCATCATGTGTGCATCTCGATTCAAATCTTGCTGTATTAGGCTAAACATGTAAATGCAAAAACATATTCCAATAAAAGCATGACCTGAAATTGTAAAATGACTGATCCATTATCTCTATATATCTATCTTTTAAGTTGTTTTATCGTGGCTGCTGTTGTTGAATGAACTTCATGCTCTTGCTCAGTCTGAATTTAACTTTATCACTTGTTCTGGTAACTTTACCACTCATGTCTGCAGTGATAAAGGGGGAGGCTGATAGAGATAATGTCTTAAAGTTGCATGAACTGGGCTTTTATCTTCTTTGTTATACAGCAGCAAACATGATACACATAATTTGAATAGCTGTTACTCTGAAATGTTTGCATATACAGACACTATAATGTTTATTACTGCAACTTATTTGCCACTTCACAGTGGCTGCAGCAGCTTCTCACACACTTCCCACAGTAAGAGACCTAACAGACGCATTCTTACCCGTAACAATATCACCTCGCCAGAATATGACATTCAAACAAAAAGCTGGACATGACGTCCAGAATTTAAAATACAGGAGACACTGAAAAATTAAGACACGAAAAAATAGTAAACAATTTGTCAAAAAAAAAAAAAAAACACAAGAAAATGAAATGATGATTTGCAAGCAATTACCAAGTTATAGATGACAGATGGACAACAAGCGAGAGAAGGAGAGACACAACATCACATGAGAGAAAGTTTATAAAAAAAAGTCTCTTTAGCATTGAATGAAGTCACTGTTTTGCCTTCTGGTTTGACAAAAGCAACTAATGCACAAGCTCAAACCTACAGGTGGTTTAACGGTGACCAGTCACTGATGTGTTACCCGCGTCAACTGCTGCAAACTGTGGACAACTAAGTGCCAAAACTACTTAATCAAAGCAGATCCACACAGCCGCATGCACGTGCGCACTCACAATTACCATATGCTGTTTGTGCGTCTTTGTATTCGAGGCCCAACCTGGATAATAGGTGTCACATTAGCAAGACAACAAATCAAACCAACCTTCATTTCCCAGGCCTCTCCTCTGCTCCACAGCTGTAGGCCTCTCTTTGTTGTCAGGGGAGTTTCTAATTAATATGATAAATAAGATGGCGGCTTCGACTCCCTGATGCTTTTTAATTGGAGGAAGCCTTGAATGGCACGCGGGCACAGGCAGAGATTAGCGGGTTATTTGTGAGTGTTTTGTATGAGGAGGGGAGAGAGAATTTTTATCCATGCAGTGATTTCCTGTTTCATTGTGATACCCGACTCAGTGCTCGTAACACACACACACACACATCTAATGTGAGAGACAGCTGACAGTCTGGTTGCATGAGTGGCCACGTTGGCGCTTCCTGACAATCAAAACCACATTCATATAGTTCCGTTTCCCCATCAGCGTCACACTATTTACTCGTAGAGTTTTGGACCATCTGCACATGTTATGACAGCGAAAAAGTACATTTTACAAAGTCTAATAGAAAACAAGATCGTAAGTTCTTACTTGAACCAATTCTGTGTCGATTTTGTGTACTTTTTTAGAAAAAAGATTCAGTGGGGTCGGATATTTGCAACTTTACTTACGGTTTTAGTCGTGTTCTGCAGGGTTTGATGCAGTGTAGGATCCGTGTGTGTGTGTGTGTGTGTGTGTGTGTGTGTGTGTGTGTGTGTGTGTATACTTCATGGTATACCATGCACCACCTACGGAACACATGAAAATCGGTCGAATATCTGACAGCTTTGCCTCAAGCGTCTACGTATCACCAGCCCACCTCTCTTCAACACTCACACACACACACACACACACACACACACACACACACACACACACACACACACACAGTACTCACTGATCTCCTCATCCTCAGCTAATCCTGCTCCATCTAAATCAGAACAAACAGCCCGGAGGGGACAAACCGCTGTTGTTTTGCACCCATCTAATCCTTCTCTCCATCATTCTCATCTCCTTCTTATGTCTGACAAGGCTCCTCACCATGAGTGGAGATCAACGGAACCCGAGAATGGTGAAACAACCACAGCAATCCAAAGGGGATTTAACTCGAGTTTCTCCAGGCCTATTTTAGTGTCGCGTGTCAGGACTCAACAACTAAGAAAATGTCTGGCTGGACAGTCAAAACCTCTCACTGTCTCCTTCTGAGAAATTAGAGCGTGGATCTCCAGAATAAATTCCACTTCCTGGCACTGGGGATGGTGTGAGGAAAGGAAGAGAAAGGAGGAGAAGGGAAGAGGAGCAAGGAGAAAGCGATTGGAGATGAAGAGAGAGATTAGGGATGTGAGAGGAGATCAGGTGGAGAAAGCAGGAGGGTGGAGAGAACAAATTAGGAAAAAAATAGAGAAGGATTACTCAATGACATATATAGATACGAGAGAGGAGGTGAAAAAGACTGGACAAGAAGGTATTGGAGATGAGGAGCAGAGACCAATGAGACAGAGAGAGTGGGAGAACCATTTTGGGAAAAACAAATGATAATTGGATGAAAGAGAAAGGAATGTAAAGCATGAGAAGGGATGGCAGAGAAAGAGCTTCCTGAGGAGATATATATAGAAAAAAAGGGAATATGATACAAAACAAAGATGAAAGGAATGATGAAAAAAGACTTAATTTAACATAAAGAGACACAAATCATTCCAGAGCATTGAGTTTTTAGTCATGAGTGTTTTTTGAACTTTGTGTCACAGTGCAAACTCCTAAAATCTCTAATTTTGACAGAATCTGGAAAATTGCAATCCTGTAATTCTTCCCAGTTTACATTTCTAGCAAAAATCTCCTGTCATTTGGAGTACTGTGCAAGCTGCACCACAAAACCGGCTGGCTTTTGTAACAGAGGGAAGTTAGCTGAGTAAGATGATGCAGAGAGGGTGTTTGTAAAGTATGGCCCAGAGCTCTACCTCTACTGGAAACCTGCAGAACATATCCACAAGGAAGCCACCAGACAAATGGTTCTACATGTTTTGTGGCAATTTTTTTAAAAACAAGTTATGCTTTCACAATTTTAGTTTTGACTCACTGTTTGGTTAGGTTTAAGTAACAAAGCTACTCATTAAGATTAAGAAAAAAAAAATCATGGTTTGGGTTAATGTACAACTTTGGAATGCAATCATGCTGAGGAGGCTTCTGCTGAGATCTCTAGCTGGTGTCTTACGGGGATGAACTGGGTTCCAACCCTTGAAAGCATTAGGAGGAAGTCTGCTTACATCCTTCAGACCCTAAAAAGGTCGGTCGCTTTGGTGCCAGAACAGTTACAGTAAGAGAAAAGGAGGAGCACACTAGGAAAAACAAAGGAGATTAAAAGAGATCAGTGAAAGAAAAAGAATTGAGAGGTGGTGTGAAGAGAGCTACAAGAGAGGAGAAAGAACAACAATGAAGAGATGAACTCAAGGAGGAGATGAGAGATTAAAAAAACAAAACAAGAAAAGGCAAAAAGAGAAAGGATGTGGTGAGGAACCATAAAGAGGAGAGGAAAGGAAATATAGAGGAGAGGAAACATGGAGAGGAGAGGAAGAAGGACAAACAAACACACCACACACACACACACACACACACACACACACACACACACACACACACACACACACACACACACACACACACACACCGAGTTTCCACTTTGCCACAGCAGCATTTAAAGCTGTAATGACAGGCCAGAGAGTGATAAGAGACTCTGAGTGGAGAGGCCACTATAGCTGCTCTCCTCTCCCTGCTAACAACTGTAATTATCCAAACTCCACACTCACTACTATTGATCTCTCCCTCCTCCTCCCCCAGCCTGAGAATGTGTGTGTCTATGTCTCTCTCTCTCTCTGACAGGGTGACAGCAGAGTGCGTCCCTCTCAGCACAAGAGTTGTTCACACCTGCTGCCGGTAGCTGTGGAGAGCAGCGACAAGGACTTGGACAAATACGTGACAGCCGCGAAAACACAAATATTGGTGCAGCTCCGATGTTCCCCTCGCGGTGTGTGTTAAGTATGAGCGGCGTGCGTGCGAGCGTGCGCGCATTTGTTTGTGTGTGCTCTTGTGTCTCTCACACCTGGTTTGAAGAATGTAGCTACAGCTCAACAACAGTGTTTTGTGTGTTAGTGTGTGTACGCTCATTTATTTTTAATGTACTCGTAAGAATAGAAAGATTTTAAGTGGGTGGTCCTTGCTTTCAATTCTGCTTGTGTTCAGTGTTGTAGCTGTTCATATTTCTTTATATATAAAGGTTTAAATAATAATAATGGTACAAATTAAGGGCATCTTTCTGCTATTTTTACTGAACCTAAGCTGTCGGATGTGCTCAAACTTTATTGTCTTTTAAATCCATCTGAGTCACAAAAGCAGGGTCCAAATGATTCCAGTCAAACTCAGCTTTCAATCGTTTTCAGTCATATTACAAAATGTTTTTTAAAGCTGGGTTTTCTCAGTGTTTATGGAGATGAACCTGTTGAAAGATAAGCTCAGAAAGTGCTATAATCCCATCTACAGCACTCACACAGTAGGTATTCCTGTACAATAATTTTAACAAAATGCCTAAATGTATCTGTTCTAGCCAGAAAAGGTAGATCTTTACGACTGTTGCTACTGCTGCAGACTTCTCAGTGAATGCACTCAGAGTTTATAATAGTAGCTCTGAGGTTTCTCACATGATGTCAGGCGTGCATCGATTGAGAGCTGTCCGGTTTACTCCCTGACTGGTTGGCAGAGGTTCCTGGAGGTTGCAGATTCTTGCTGGGTGGAATCAATTACAAAGAAGGTGCTGAACCAGAAACTTCCTCCGGATTGCTTTGGTTGCTGTCAGATTGCCCAGATTGCCTGTAGTTTTCACGTTAGTCTGCGAATACTTGCTAGCTGAGTGGTACTACAACTTTAAAAAGCAAGACAAACTGTAAATGGACAAAGTTCAGCTTAAAAGTATAAGCTGTGCTTCAGAGCTGCAGCCAACATGTTTCAAAAGAAGAAACTTTTACTTTGAAGGCAATGGTCTCCATTTCCAGTTTGTGTTGCACTTGTCACAGTTTTACTACAGATCAGAGAGCAGCTGGACAGTGTTTGTAACCAGGTCTGCCTCCTCCATTCAAACTAAGACCACAGCAACATGCAACAGCAGCAATCTTCTTTCCCAGCAACTGCCATCAACTTCCAACAACCACTCACTCACTTTTCCCTCGTGAACAGCAGTTGCCAGATTGTGAACCAATCTTTAAGTCTGCCTAAATGATGCCTTATTCACTCAGTCCTACCGCAATCCCACCATGATTGTCACATAGCAGAATCAGTGACAAAAAAGCAGCCCTGGTAAAGTTCAGTGCCCACAATAACAAAGGCATCACAACACAGTAATTCTGCTATACTCGATATGTTGCAAGAAAATCAGGAATCCTGTATTCACTGTTGTGAGATATTAGTTAGATGGTGTCACTGGGTATAAAATCTCACAAGAGAATGCAGGAAAATGAAGATATGTCTGTGTAGGTTCTCAGTCATCCAGGTCATGATGTTCTCAAGAGATTTAAAAAAAAAAAAAAAGGCAGCTTTCAGTGCTCATCCAAAAGGCTTCCTCAGTTCCAAACCCAAAGGTGGAGAGTCACGCGTATTTTAACTGTAGTGAGGTTGTCCCCTTTGGAGGTGGTTGTTGAACCCAGTATTAATCATGATTGTCATCACATGAGCCAAGGTCTGAAAAAAGGCATGGGTCACCACCAGGAGTTTCGGGTGAAACTACTGTGTGGCCTTTCCCCACCCTTGTCATGTGAACTATCAAGGTCACCTGAAGTAAGGTGTGAGTGGGGGTTGAGACACCTGAAGGGATAGTCGTTCACAGTGGACATATGTCGATGGCTTCTTTGACTCCTCTTTCAAACCATCTGTCTTCTCAGTCCAAAACGTGATCATTGGCGTCCTGAAAGAGTGCCCTTTCTCCTTTGGGTGCAGATGTACAGCTGAGTCTTGTCTTATCCAGGTGGCTCTTCTATGTTTTGGAGTGGCTGTTTGGTTTCTCCAACGCAGACGTCTGAGCAGTCCTCACTGCACTCCACAGAATACACCATATTTCTCAGCTTGTATTTGGGAACTTTGTCCTTGGGATGAACCAGTTTTTGTCTTAGGGTGTAGTACACTGCTTGGAGAAAATTCACCTCCAAAAGGACCTTTTACCTCCAAAAAGGGGGTGAAAGGTCTTCAAAAATGTAATTAGTCCAGTTGCCTTTTTCTTTTCAAGCTCTTGAGAAAAGAAGATAGCACTCTTCTTTTAGCCCCCTCGGGTAGCTGAAAATGCGGACGAATGGTGGATGAACAACGATAGCCTGAAACTTTACACAGGAACAAACACTGGACTGTGGGAGGGAGAAACTCAGAATGGAGCTCAGATGAATTCACTTGATGGAGGGAGCTCTGGGACTTGAGAGGTTTCAAAAGCAACAATCAGTCTGCATTATTTTTACCAGAACAATAAAGCCATTTTCACACATGTACTGCGGCCCTGAACATTTCTACACTGAGGTATACGTGAGATTGCGAGCATCAGATTGAGCTGTGCTGAACATTAAACGCTCTTTAACCTTGTTAACAAAGTTTGATGTTCTATTGTACTCTATGCAGGCAGCACGCTCTCTCTCAGAAAGTTCCAACATTGAAAACCAGGCTGAAGAAGATAATCTCTTGCTGTGTGCTGTGGGTTCGAAAGAACAACTCTGGACAAAACTCAGATCTGATTTTACTGTCACTGCAGATGAAACTATTCAAGTGCTTTCAAACCGAAAAGACGAGCCAGCGTTTGTGACGGTGACTGACTCTGTGATGTCAAGTGTGTGCTAGGCCCGCTGTTGAATAGATAAGTAATATCTGCGAAGAACAGAGTAGACGCATCCACTTCAAATGACGCTCTTTTCACTTTTAACAGTTCAAGTTGACGTTCAAAACAGCGTGCGGGAAGGTGGAAATAACCTGCATCACCGATCTCTTTATTTTCAAGTGAAAAACGGAGGCTTTGCGCGACTTGACCGCTGTGCATTTCTGTTTGTTTGATGCTTTAAAAGCCCAAACAGTATGGCACTAAATGCGTCCTTCCAGCCAGAAGAGATTAAAAAGATGTCAGGCAACTCAACTTCTGATGATATTCAAACCGTGGGGTTTAATCATACTAGAGCTCCACCGTCATTGAAGTGAGGAGATAACAAAATGCCTCCCTGACACTGACCAAAGATAAAGACAGTTATTTTTATTAGCACTTAAGGAGACATAGAGGGAAATTAAGCTGAGGAGCTTTTGTTAAAACACTAACCTTGTCACATTTTTCACACAAGCTTAAATATAATCTGTTTCCAAGATGTTTTTTTTTTTTTTTTTTTAAGTGGTTTGACTACCTACTGTGCTTCCTGATGTTTTTTTCTTCTTTAAAGTTTCTTGCATTAACTTTAAAGTTAATGCAATTTTACCTTTTGTTTTTCTTCTAAGCACACCATTTGCTCATGGAAACCTACTTTGCTGCTGCTGCTAACTGAGGTGCCGTTTACACGAAGCCGTTTTCATTTTGAAACGGCGTCGTTTTGATGCGTTTCGGCCTTGCGTTTACACGACAACGGTGTCGTTTTGATG
>JASGAU010359748.1:0-23769 GCA_030220045.1 Australoheros facetus | reverse complement strand
TGGGTCAGGACTGCATGCCATGCCAGTGGGTATGACATGAAGTGCTGGCACATTCTAATTCAACTTACAGTTTCATATAGTCACAGCATATCAGTCTTGATTACATCGTTATTCAAAACAAGAAATGTGCAAGACAGAGAAAAAGGATTCCACAGCTGCTTCTCCGTCCAAGTGTTCTTTATCATGTTTAGTCTCGTTGACCACTCCACTCAGGAGTCCTTGCTTCTGTTATTGATACAATGGTGACTTAGCAGGAACATTCTGACCTAAAACATTATGCCCTTGTGTATTTTAATCAGTTATGTTATTTTCCAGACAGATTTCTCAGGGAAATAAATGTACATTTAGTAAAGACAAACACATACCATGAACCTCATGAAACTTCATTAAAAACTCATTTTCTACAAGCCCCCATTTAAAAAAACAACAATTGTCTCCAGGCACGTTATGTAGTACCGTACAGAGCTTAAAATATTAGCAGCAAGTGGGAACCGTGAGAAGGAAGAACTCATTTTTTTGACAAGAAGAGACCTCCAGCAGAACCAGGCTCAGGGAGGGACAGCCATCTGCTGCAGTGGTTGAGGGTGAGGGGACAGTGAAGAGGAAAAAAGAGAGCATAGAGTGAACAACACACAAACTATGGGAGAGACAAGACAACAGGCCATAGTAAAAAGCAGCATGACTAAGGGATGGTTCAGGGTCACCTGATCCAGCCCTCACTATAAGCTTTATCAAAAATGAAAGTTTTAAGTCACATCTTAGAAGTCGAGATATTGTCCGTCTCCTGAACGGGAGAGCATCCTGAAAGCTCAGCCTCCCATTTTGCTTCTGAGCTTTGGTAACCACAAGCCAGCAGTCTGACAGCAGTGTCGTATTGGGATGTTATATGGGACTTATTCATTCAGAACTTTGTATGTGAGGAAACAAGATTTTAAGTCCAATATTGGATTTTACAGGGAGTCAGTATGGGAGAAATATGATCTGCCTGTCTAGTCCCTGTCAGTACTCTTGGTGGGTGTTTTGGATCAGCTGAAGGCGTTTCAGGGAGCTTTTAGAGCAACCTGATTGACTAGTCTTTCAGCATCACTCTGAGAGAGGATTTTCTGAATTTATCAGTAATGTGCAAGATGTTTTCATGCATCTCACCCCGCTTTCCTGCACATTTCACGCATTTGTTTCTTTCTTCTTTTTTTTTTCTTTTTCTATTTTATTCATCTAAGGTGTCTGGGTGACCGTCTGCGAATCCTCCACAGCCTCAGGAAGCTGTGGCGGATTGAAACTGAGCCAAGCAAGGTAACAGTTGTTTCACCGTATTGCACTTCCAAGGCTGTAGAGATAAGTAAGGCACAATCTGAGGAAAGGAAACGTGAAGCACTGCGAACCTGGGTTGGATAAGCGGTTAGGAAAATGGATGAATGGATGGAAACGTGAAGCAACACCAAGGTTTCTAAATGAAAGGCATTCTCTTTCCTGTTTGTTCTCAGCTCATCTATCAAAAGAGATAAATAAGGGTTGAAAGCTTAAAAAGAAAGGAAGGCTATGTGGTGTGAATGAAGAAAGACTAGATACCAGATCCCTGAAGGTGAATTTTAATGAGGCTTTCAGAGAGCGATGTGGATGCAGCCATCTGTCCTATCACTACAGCCATCTTGATAACACCTCTAGGCAATTATTTGTGCAGTCATTTTAAGCATTAATTATGTCTATTTAGTTAAATCTTAAACATTATCACAAATCTTAAATGTTTGCTGACTTTGCCCCCAAAATAAACTTTTGCCTCTGGAACGTAACTCCTTGTATTATGTAAAAACATTTGTTTCTTCTGTTCTAATGTCTCAGTTGAGGAAATGTTTGCAAACCACCTTTCCGCTAAAGTGTAAACTGAGCATATTTGCACTTTTCTGTGTTGAACATAATATATTTATGATCACATAAGTGTCATATACTCATACTGTTTGTTGTTTTTTGTGCTCCCAGGTGTTTAATGATCCTATCCATGGACATGTGGCGTTACACCCACTTCTCATCAAAATCATCGACACACCTCAGTTCCAAAGATTACGAAACATCAAGCAGCTGGGAGGAACCTACTTTGTCTTTCCAGGAGCATCCCACAACCGGTTTGAACATTCGCTTGGGTATGTTCCTAATTAAATAGACTATTGATAAGGTTTAATCATTAACCTGATTTGTCTTGCTGGTAAATAGACATGAAGCTGTAAAGTAATACTGACAAGGACGTAGGAGCCGTCTCACTAATACAAAGAGTATTTTCACTCAGCAAGTAATACAGACCTATGTGTGGATGTTGTTTGGTCACACAGAAGAAACTGCTCCAAGTTCATTCCACAGTGACAAAACAAACCATTTATGTGTACCTGCCTCAGGGATAATAAAAGCTTTCTATTACACTGGTGTGCAAATATTTTTGACAGTATGAAGCCAGTGCAAAGATAGGTGTGACAGAAAATAAGTGTAATAACAACACACCGTGTTAATCCTTAAAGGACTGTTAAACGACATACTTAAATACATATGTTTTTAAATCTTCCCAATTTTTTAATTTACTTTCTTGCTTGAAATCACTGAAAGCAGTTAGTAGTACTAGAGGTGAAATTTATCACATAATCAGTTGTTTTGCAGGTTTTCACTGTCTTGTCTGAAATGAGTTGTTTTGTTTTGTCCTGGTACAGAGTGGGTTATTTGGCTGGACAGCTTGTAAAAGCTCTGAACGAGAGGCAGCCAGAGCTCCTTATCTCCCGCAGAGACGTCCTGTGTGTGCAGATAGCCGGGCTGTGCCATGACCTGGGTGAGTGGGTGCTGTGGAAGAACTCCTAGAGCTCAGAACAGAGACGCAAAAAATATTTAATTGGTTTAAGGCGACGGCAGCTTTTTAAAGCATGTCACAAGATGGTAACAAAATTTCAAAAATGGAGCAAAGAGGATTTGATGTGTTAACACCGCGTTCACAGTGATCCAGCCTTGTAATTACTGGGTCTAATCACGAGTTAAAATCAAAGTGACACCATGTTATTTTATCAGCTCGCCTGTTTCGAAGAAAAAGTCAAGGTGCCCTTGCTTTAATTTGTTTACCACACTGAAGTAGAGCAAAGTTAACATGAAGACATTATGTACTTCTCCTTTTTTAGGACATGGACCATTTTCCCACATGTTCGATGCTGTGTTCCTCCCCAAAGCACGCCCAGAAAAGACCTGGAAGGTACTGAACTCTCTGAAGGATATAGTTTTGTTTTTCTAGCTCCAGCTGTAGTTTGCAGCCTCTCATTGTGCTCAGATTTATTGTCTCTAAAACTCTCCGTGTGTTGTTGGTGTGTTTGGTTCTGCTCCTATGAGTCTTCAGAAAACTATTTGGCAAACAAGGAAATGAAAATGAGCATCCCATGACTCACATCTTCAGCCTACAAGCCAGAACGGGCATTTTTAAACATGCTCGAATAATTTTGTTTTCTGAATCCATCACAAATTGTGAAGCTAATTATATGATTTCTAAAAAGAATAGCTTTTCCATTCCAGAGCTCTTTAAAATTAGGAAGTTACTACTTTAACAACATGTTTGTAAAAATAAGACAAGACTTTATCCGGTTTATGGAAACAACTGAGAGACTTTTTCCAGACACATGATGACTACTATCAGGGAAGCAGACACTCTTTGAGATGGCTGTTTTGGAAAGCTACTGGAAAAGGCCCAGAATTGCTTCTTAAGTCATCACACTTTGGAGGATTATAAAGTTTGAGTGCCTTTACTGTTTAAACTAATGACTTTGTTTAAATCAAAAATGTCTAATAAATCCTCTTTAATTGGTGATGTAGCCTTTTAAAATGCCCACATTCATTCTAAGGATACAGTTGGAACTGTTTTTTTCAAAAGCAGTCCACAGTTATGAAATGATTTCCCACTTGACCTCATGGTGTGACTTCAATGGCAATATGCAGCATCTTATTTACAGAAGCTTTTTTTTATTGGTTGTTAAAATGACTGCAACCTGCACAAAGCAGGTTTCATTATCTGGCTTGATAAGTTCTCAGTTAATGGCAGAGATGGTGATTATAGTGTCCAGGCTGATAAGGAGAACTGATAAGAACCGCTGAGCACGCGGTCATTGTGTAACTTGTGACCACAGGCCTGCTGTCTAGCAAACGTGAGATAAGACGAGGATTCACATTTGTTTCCTGTCATGTTTTAACTGAAATCAGCACTTTCAGTTTGACTAATGAGTCATTGTGCTTTCATTTTTAAAAAGTGATCAAAGTTAATCCAGTGTGTTTATCTTTCAGCATGAGACTGTCTCTCTCTCCATGTTTGACTATCTGGTGGATGACAATGGCCTGAGGCCTGTGATGGAGCAGCACGGGCTGGTGCTGCCTGAGGACCTGGACTTCATTAAAGAGCAGATTGCTGGACCATTAGACACTAATGCAGCTCAAAGCAACAGGGTACCTATCAGTTATGCCTATATCACATATGTCAGTAACTTCAATGTTCCAACATCTGATTTCTGTATGAAGTAAAGCAGAGTTTATAGCTCTGCTTTGAATCCACTCCTTAGTCTGCACTTACTTGCACACTTGTGTGTCTGTGACGCATTACTCCATCATCACAGGTGAAACTGAGAGTTCATGTTCAGTCTGGGGCTGTTAAACTTTGAACAGCAGTTACCTTTACTGAAATGCACTGAACACTTTTTAACTGACTCTACATGTATTGTCAAAACTAAGACATTAAAAAACTCCAGCATTCAAAGCAATTTTATTAGTATAATAAGCAAACACGACACAATTACATCTTTTACATCCAGATACATCATTCTTATCCTATCCTGTTGCCATGTTATGTCATGTAGTAAAGTTTTGGGAAGGTGCACGTCAGGTTACAGTGTAGGGTTCAGGGTTGAGACTTGTGGCTTTTCTTTTTCGTATTCTCCCAAAGTCTTCAGTTTCAAAACAGCCCAGAAAAGACTTGATTAAATTTTGTTGATGTTTAGTTTTTTTGTTTGTTTTTATTTAAACCTTAACTTTACTTTTAAGAATTTTCTTAGATTGTTTTGATAACTATATTTTCAGCATGTACATATTGAGGCAACTGGAAGGTCTTCTATTAGTGTCAAAATGCAAGTTAAAACATTAGGTTGGGTGCTGGTTTAGCTCACAGTGAGCAGGCGACCGCATGCTTCAGTGCTGAAATGCAGTCTGACCTGAGCTTTTTGCTGTGTGTCTTCTCCCACTCTTTCTCCTTGATTTCCTGTCTACTCTTCATTACCACAGTGTCTAATAAAGGCAACAAAATTTTTTTTTAAAATAATCTTTTTTTTTTTTTTTAAATTAGGTGCCATCACATTCATAGTTATTGGTTTATTTTTACCATATAAAACATGTTGTCTGAAAACGTAAACAATGTTTATCCTCTTGTTCTGTTTAATCATTAATCAATCAATCATGATATAATTTGTCTCCCCAGTGGCCATACAAAGGCCGTCAGAAAGACAAGTCCTTCCTCTACGAAATTGTGGCCAATAAAAAGAACGGCATTGATGTAGATAAGTGGGACTATTTTGCAAGGTGGGGCTTATTGATTTGGTAGTTTGATTAAAAATCATTTGCTAATTTCCTATTAAAGTTAATTACTTGTCTTGCCATATGCGTCTCTCTGTCTGTCTTAACTCAGGGACTGTTACCACCTGGGTATCCAGAACAACTTTGACTACAGCCGCTTCCTAAACTTTGCCAGAGTGTGCGAAGTGAACGGGCAGAAGCACATATGCACTAGAGACAAGGTGCTAACTTTTGTTGTGTGTGTTTGTTTAATAAATTTTAAGCAGCAATACAATTTTAAAAGATATTTGGTCACTTTCAACAGGAAGTAGGAAATCTATATGACATGTTCCACACCAGGAACTGTCTCCACAGGAGAGCCTACCAGCACAAAGTGTGCAACATCATAGAGACTATGTGAGTAGCTGATCACGCCGACAGTTTTACTTTGCTTCATGCTTTACGTTCTCTTACACAGCAAAATGTCCTCACAAGTAAAAATATGTTGGACATTTTCCTCCAGGATCACAGAAGCTTTTTTAAAAGCAGACCCGCACCTTCAGTTTGAAGGATCAGGAGGAAAGATGTTCACTCTGTCAACAGCCATTGATGACATGGTGGCCTACACCAAGCTGACTGGTAAGTGGATGAGGAGATGTTATTACTCCAATCTCATTGTACATTCTGTATAATGACAATAAAGGCATTCTATTCTATTCTAGTACATATCTGTTGTGTATCTGGACAGAAACAGTGGACAAGGTCAAAGTCTTCAGCCTATCAAAAACAGTCGCTCATCTTTGCATTTTAAAAGTAAAAAATGTTCAGTGTCTCTTTCAATCTAAACAAGAGAACTTTTGAACTTGTTTTTCAGAAGATGGTGTAGTATAATACAATATAGTACAATATAGAGCAGTGGTTCCCAAAGTGTGGGCTGCTGCCCCCTGGTGGGCTGTAGGTACTGTGGGGGAGCCCGCAGTAATAACAGAAATTCAGTTTGAAATTAGTATGTACAGTTACATCTTTATATAAATGTATTTATTTATATAAAGCATGAATTAATGAATGAATACCTTTATTAGTCCCACAATGGGGAAATTACAGTTAACAGAACACCCATCCAAGAAATACAAACACAGAAACAAACAGGGGAGACAGGTGTCTGAGGTCATGCAGCCGTTTTACAGGCACTACCTTCAGCAGAAAAAACAGAAGGAGATACATTAGGATGGTTAGGTTCAAAAAAATCATCTCGTACTGTGTTCATTATGAACACCTTACGAGGTTCCAACAAAAACACCTCAGCAAAGCAGCAGCACATTTAAAGCCTGGAGACCACTAGGGTGGGGAGGGGAGGGGCTGCCAGCGGAGACGAGCAGGATACTGTGATGACAAGCCAGCTTCCTCGACTAGCAGTTCATGATAAGATGGTATAGTCAGCCTTGGTTGCCAGGATACCAATACATACAGGTCACAACAATTAAAACTGGTAATAGGAGGTGGTGAGTTTGTGATACTCTAAATTGACTGCTCTTGTATTGAAGTTTGTGTCCTAGTGGTAAGTGGGTCCTATATAGTCTTCAGCATCATCTCTACCTGTAAATTGCTTGAAATACCCTGCTGCTCAACAAATTAGTTCCCCCTAGTGGGATCAATAAAGATGTCTGTCTAGTAAAGATCTTTATCGCTTGTTATTTATAACCCCAACTAATTACTAGTGCTTTAGTTGTTAATAATCTGCAGAGCAAGCTGACTTTTTTTCATGTGCCTACATGCAGGTGTAGTAACTATGGAGTCTTGGCAAACTAAGTAAATGGGTTTTTTTCCCTCTCAGTTAACCTCACAGCACAGCATGGAAACAAGTGGTGAACTTGTATAACCATCTGTTTGCGTCAAGGAGTGGCTTCACTTATTAAATCCTGCAACAAAAAAATTGAAATATTTATGATTTTGTCTTAAGTTTCAATTTATGATCAGACTAATAAATTTTTGTCACTTATGCACTGTAATACAGTATGTGCTGTGCTCATTAAGTAACACAGATGAGTCAAAAATTTGACTAATAGACTAGTTGTGGCAAATTTTATTGGTAAGCCACATTTTTTATTGAAGGGCTTTTTTTAAAAGTTTGAAATGATTTAGTGACTTTGATGTTTTTGGCTCTCTGTTTACCTGTACCCTGCTTGTTTGCCTTGTAGATAATGTGTTTGAACAAATACACAACTCGTCCTCACCCGAGCTGGCAGAGGCGAGACAGATACTGCGCAACATCGTCTGTCGACGCCTCTACAAGTGTCTGGGCCAAACTACCTCAGAAAAACCCATAACTGTCACCCAGGTAATTTTGTTTTTTGTTTTGTTTTGTTTTTTGTTTGTTTGTTTTTTGGGGGGGTGATGAGGGGACATTACATATCCTGAGCTATTCAGCTAATATTGAAATGAATATAATATGACAGCTGATGAGCTTTCACAGTTACTTGTTTTGTGCAGTCAAGAAACGAAACATTCCAAACTAAACGATCTTCTCTGTGCAGTGAGGCGTACAGCAACAAAAGGTTTTGTAAAAGTGTTGCAATCAGCTGACTGGCTTGTGTTTAAATACTTCCATGTTATTCTGTTGTGCACTGACTTTATATGGTGCATGTGTATCTATAGACTTTCTGCTAATTATGATGTTTTAACAGAAAAAAAATACGATGCAAAAACCTAAAATTCACTTAAAGGTGGAAAGCTGGAATAAGTAGCTTGTGTTGATTCTGCCATTGTTCACTTTGTGTAAGGAAACGATTAAGAGCTGGGAAGCAGATCTGGCTCGAGCCATCCCACAGAGTGGGAGCCAGGATGTCAACCTGCAGCCAGAGGACTTCATAGTTAGTGTAAGTTTTTAATTACTGTTAATCTCATTCACATTGGCCATTGCCTGTGACCCTAAAGAGGGGGATTCTTTGTATTGTGAATATATTTTTTGTTGCTTGTCATTGGATTTAGTTATGTTTGACATTAAGGTATTGCCTGTCCTTTTGTGTCTTAAGACTCTTATCAATTTAAAAGATTCTTCATCTCTTTTAGGTTATTGTTATGGACTATGGGATGAAGGAGAAGAACCCCATCAACAATGTGCGTTTCTATTGCAAGAATGACGTAACTAAACCCATCCAGATCCGCAAGAATCAGGTCAGAAGTGAAGCAAAATGCAAAGGTTTCAAGCCTTAACATATACATTTTTCCTTGAGCTTTAATTTGTGCATGCTTCTTGGGTTTTTCATGTATTCTTATAAAAACATAGTCTCTTATTGACTCTGCCTCTATAATTTGTCTGCTGCTGTTCTTGTCAGGTGTCTAAATTTCTCCCAGAGCACTTTGTGGAGCAGCTGATTAGGGTCTACTGTAAGAAGACGGATGAGAAGACTGTGGAGGCTGCCAAGAAACACTTTGTGCAGTGGTGCATGGACAGGAACTTCTCAAAGCCTCAGGTAACGTTTGTCTGCTGCAGTGTAAAGAATTACAGCTGAATGCAGTGACAGTGGTTCAAGTACTAAAGAGGACTTTAAGAATAAGAACAGTAAATGCTGAGACCAAGCAGCATGGAATCATGTAATGAATGGGTCTGTGCTGTTACACCACTCGGGAACCCCTTCTAGCCTTGCAGTGGCAATGTGAGTGTCTTTGGAATTGGGTGGGCTTAAGTCCAAATTGCCTTTATCTGTACATTATTATGTGTGAATAAAGGGATGTCTGACAGTGGGTTGGAAACACATCCCCTCTTGCTAGATCTCATCATGTTCTCCTGGCTGCATGCAGTTTACCTCCAAGTGTCAGCTCAGATTATCTGGTAATTTAAATAAAATCTGTGTTTCTGAACACTCTACATGCAGCTTATGAGCTGGATCATAAGTATCGTGTCCTTTTACAGGCCATTAGTTACATGGTATACCTGCAGAGTGCACAGGAAAGTTACATTAGATTATTAGCTGATTCAATCATGCTATAATGAATATTTTTATCACTTGTATAAAATGACAGTGTTTTAAAATAAAAAACAAACCGCAGCCCCATCACATTTATAGTGCTTTATACGTTGGCTTTGGGACACTGGACCAGCTCTGTACCCTCTCCAGGAAACTTGTGTGGGATGGGTGTGTGGGAGCAATCAATGCGTTCTTTCTGGACTTGGAAAAGGCATGTGACCATGTTCAGGGGAGTGGGTTTGGCAAGTATGGGGTATGAGGCCCACTAGGGGCTATTTAGTCCCTGTACAAGACTGGTTTGTATTGTTGGCATTAAATTAGACTTGTTCCCTGTGGGTGCTGAATTGTGTCAGGGCTTCTCTTTGTCACATATTCTGTTCCTAACTTATATGGACAGAATTTCCAGGCACAGCTGAGGGGTGGAAGGCTTCCATTTCAGTAACCTCAGGATCACGTCTCTGCTTTTGTGGATGATGTGATCCTGCTGGCTTGATCGCGCAGTGACCTTCAGCTCATATTAGATCTGTTTGCAGCCAAGTGTGAAGCAGCGGGATGAAAATTAGTACCTTCGAATCTAAGGCAGTGGTTCACAGTACACTTGGAAAAGGGTGCATTGCTAAATCTGGGTCAAAGAGGAGTGGCTGCTACGAGTGGACTAGATCAAGTATCTCTTGGTGACAAATGAGGGAAGGTTATCTGGACTCAGCCACAGAGATGGGAGAGGAGCTCAGAGTAGAGCAGCTTCTCTACTCCTCCACATCAAAAGGAGCCGGCTGAGATGGTTGATACCTCGTGGATCCTCCTAAGTGCTGTGTTTTGAGTTTGATTCACTGGGAGGAGATCCCTGGAGACCTCCAGAAGAGCTGGAGGTGTTGTATGAATAAATATGGGTATGATAGTATTTCTTAAGATACTACCAGTTTTGCAGTATGGCATGGTGGTGGAGGTGTTTTATTTCTGCATAAGAAGACCTTGGTATAGGTTCACAATAGCTCATTTTTCTGTAAGTAGTACATAATGTAAAAAACTTTAACATAAAATGTCAGCATAAAAAAGAAAGCAAACAATTTAAAAAAACTCACAAACAAAACAATAACTGACTCTCTTAGGTTCTTAACTAAATTTAGATCAAATAAATTTTCATTTACAGAGTCCATCCTTAAAATGCTGTGTGTTATGATTTTAGGAAAACTTTGTGGCATAAATTATTCTGTTGTCAAAAAAATACTTGTTAGCTTCGAATAACGCATCACGTTTGCCTCACCTGGTTTCATGTCGCTGTGTGTGGATGGAGCCACCCCCACAGTGAAAATCCAGCTCAGTCAGAAATGAAAATGAGTCATAATCAGTAACAATAGCAGACAAACACCCTTTCCATGGGGGTTTGGTGTTTCCAGGGTTTCTCATCTGATTTGGAAATGTCCTCTGATGGATTTGAGCTCGCTTTTCCTGTAAATGGGTCCTCATGTTTTCTACAGACTTAAACCTCCCGTATTGGCACCCAAAATGCTGTCCACATATTAAGATATTGTAATTACTAAAATGAGCTCCCTAATTCTCTAATTGAAAAGAGAAGATCAAAAATCTTGTAAACAAAAAGACCTCAAATCACTGAGATGCCATTTCACATGGGACTAATATCACAGGGTGTCTGTGTGAAATGCAGTTGGTAGTTTGTGGTGCAGTTTTTACTGTACAAGTAACAGACATGAAAATGAGGCTGAAGTTGATGAGTAAATGGTAAATAACTTGGCATTTAGCAGCTTAAAAAAAAGCCAACTATATAGACCAAAAAAACTATAAGAAATGTGCACGTATTCATTTATTTATACATTTATGCTTTGCAGTTCCATAGCACAGTGGGATTAGAGGGGACATGGGGGGGACATAGGGTTGTTTTGTTGCTGCATTTATACCGATTAACAGCAGAGAGCGTTAAAGGAAGGAAGTGATGGAGATAAAAGTGGTTTTAATTTCAATTCAGTACAAGTCATTTAGAACCAGCTGTAAGGGCACATATTCTTGAACCCACTGCACAAGTGTTACACATCACAACAGTCCAGAGAACTTTAAACATAGTGTGCAGTGGAGGAAGGGTGCCAAGTGCACGGGAAAAAAGTCTTAACAGAAAGAAAGCAGGTCAGTTCAGTTTTTGAGTTTGTCATATAAAGCTTATGTACAAAGGCTTAACCTGCTTACTGCTGCTCTCACTGGGCTAAAAGCTGTAAGCCCGTGTCCAAATTATTTTACCATTTAGTGGTTAGGGTCCCACACACACACACACACACACATCCATCCACATACATCATCGGGCTAGAAAGAAAGAACTGTGTTACAGAGCCACAGCATAGCTTACTGAGTTTGGATAAGAACTGCAGTGCCGTGCTTCTCACCAATGACTTGTTTGCTTTACTGCCCGTCTCAACAACAGTATCTTTTGTTTGTGTTCACACGCAGGATGGAGACATAATAGCCCCTGAGCTGACTCCTCTGAAACCCAGCTGGTCGAGCCCGAGTGAAGGCGACGATGGTGAAGAGGGTGTATCCACAGAAGCAAACTCTGTCAATGTAAATGGACAAAAGAAGGCCAAAACTAAGCTGTTCTAGTAAGAGAGTGAGGGTTCACATTTGGAGACAGATCAGATGAGACAGTGTGTCATATTTTTCATATTTTGTCAAGTGTGTTGATGAGCAGAGCAAATTGTTTTATAACAAAAATGCTTCAAATATTCAAAAAAGAAAAAAGAAGCAAAGCAGCATTTAAGGACTTGTTCTCAGGGTTTTGTTTGGTTTTGTTTTGTTTGGGCTCTTGTTACTACTACACATCTTTTGTGTTTTAATCATTTAAACCTGGTTTTAAGTTACTTATCTGGAAACTGAACTCTTGTCCAAAAGCCTCTTATCATGTAGTTAAATGATTTGATAAATCAAGTCAGATAAAATGTTACACAGACTGTATTTCAGGGCAGTATTTGTACAGCTGGTGTTGAAGTTTATCATTTTATATTATTTTATTGAACTTTCAGGTTTGAGGGTTTGTTTGTTTTTTCAGAACTCTCAGGCTTTCAAAAGAAGCACATCAAAATGTTGGTTTGATTTTTACTTTGAATGCATGTTTTCTCTGTTTTTGAGTGTTTTGCAGGGTTTTATTTATTCTTCTTACTATAGCTCAGATTGCTGACTGCCATCTTCAATTCAATGTTTCAATGCAACATTTTAAGTGGTATTTGGGGTGCCTTTTTAAAAAAAAAGCTTTTGTCTTGCCAGGATATGGTGACATCATCAGGTCTTTGCTCAATATATGCTTGAAATAATTTGCTGAAAAATACATATGTATTTTATAAAACATGTGAATCATAAAAGTGGTGGAGATAATCTTGTCAAAATAAATGCTTTCTTTCAGTCATGCCCTTCTGCAAGTGATCTTTTTGAACACTAGAGGGCATTGTTCATTCAGTCAAGGCAAGGACTTTATATCAGGGTAAATGGCTGTTTTGTGGCCTGATTGTTGCTTTACCTCTTTTCTTCAAACAAGACTGTCAGAGCCTTTAAGTATGTGATCAGCTTGAAGTATTCGCATATTGGCATACATGTACAGTACCAGTCTAAAGTTTAGACACACTCATGCATTCGTTTGAAAGGGTGTGTCCAAACTTAGTACGTACTATAAGAGCTTTGTCATTCATTTCTTGTGGGTTGTTTGTGGAATGCAAAAATCATTTATCTGAAAAGCGATCTCTGAACTCTGTACTTACATGTTCAGTCTTGAGGAAATATGACTCCAGATTGTAAAATCTTTTAAACCAAGAGTCAAATTATAAAGAAATGCACAATGTGAGTTGGTATTTAATAATAAAGCAGTTGAAATATTTAAAAAAAAAAACACAGGCTCAGTATTTCTTTCACGTCTCTTAAACTCTCCACAACATTTCTGTGTAGGTTTACTAATTTACGGAGGGACTCCATAATAAATTCAGTGTTCTACACACAAGTTATCAGAAGCACACTACAAACATCACATTGAGCAAACTCCGCCAGACAGTGAACAAGTGTAATTTCTCAAAGGCTGTATACATTCAACAAGTCTGAACATATCATTGATGCACACAGCTCTACAATATATTTCCAAGCATTTTAAATAGATTTTTAGCACAATTTTTCTCAGTCTTGTAAATAACTATACATTTCAAATTAGTTGTGGATATATGAAGTCGTTTTATTTCTATCTAATCTCTACTATGGTATCACATGCTACAGTAGAGAAGCAACCACAGTTCTCCCAAACAAAATGATAAGAAATGTATTTTCTTTTTCTTGCACTTTTTTATCTGTTGTGCCAAAAACTGATTTTTGACATTTACCAAAACAAGTGATTTGCTGTATTTAAACTAGTGTAAATGGCTCTTTGGCCTGTAATCTGTCAAACATATCTGTCATAAATGTTATTGATTCATTTTGAGTGATGATGAATACCTGTCAAAGGTAGAAGCTGTAATCCCATTTTGGCAAAGGGACTTTTATATATTCTTTATTTATCAGGATAAAACTCTCTTTTTTTTTTTCGGAGAGATCTGGCCAAGGGGGCAACAAGTATAACATCACAGTTCTATAAAGATAGTTGATTAGTTGATGTGGCCAGAAAGACTGTTTTGATTTTAATGTAGATACAATAACACAGTCATAAACATACTGTTGCAAAACAGGTCATTATTTTATTTATAAGCCTTTCATAAATACTGTTGACTACAGTCTATTTACCAATCTAAGCCAAGATGTTATAGATCAAAAACACATAACATCAGAAATCACTTTCTGGCAAATGATCACTTTTTGGCACAACACCAGCAGCTGGATAGGAACAAGCTTCCAGAGATTTACAAAGAAAATGTTCAGCTTGTTTGGCTTGTGTGCACATATTTCCTCTCTCTGAGGAAGGGCCGGGTGGATGATAGATAGTAACAAATAAAACAGGTTTTTGAATTTCCCAGTTAGGGTGAGCAGGACTACTTTGTCTGGGTCTTTGATTAATTACTAAACTGGAATGAAAGATTGCAGCTACTCCTCCTCCTCGACCTGTGCTTCGAGCATTCTGACAGTTAGTGTGACTCAGGGGTGTTGATTCATTTAAACTAATGTATTCATCCTGCTGTAACCAGGTTTCTGTAAGGCAGAATAAATCAATATGTTGATCAATTATTAAATCATGTATTAACAGGGAATTGGAAGAGAGAGAGACATAATGTTTAATAATCCACATATAACTGTTTTACTCTTTGGTGCAGTTGAGGATGCTATATTATTTTTTCTTTGTGAATTTTTATTTTTTGGTGGTCTGAGAGCAGGCACTGTCTCTATGGGGATGGGGTTTTGAGGAGATGCCAGGAGGAGCTGCAGGGAGGCAAGTAAGACTGCAACTCTGCTTCCTGGTCTCAACCCTGGATAGCCACCTTTTGGAGGGTTTAATAAATTCAGCCAGATTTCTATCAATGAAAGCTGCTCCAACCAAAGTGGGATGGATGCTATCTCTCCTAACAAGACCAGATTTTCCCCCAAAAGTTTCCCTACCCACATTATTTTTAGGGCACCACTCAGACAGACAGCAGTTTAAGGAGAACATGTGCCTAAACATGTGATTCATGGTCCGTTTGGGGAAGGACCTGGAGAAAACTACATTGTTTTGGTAAAGTTGCACACTATTAAATATTAACTTTAGTGACTGATGTAGTAATTGATGTAATTGGGTGTCATTTCTGCTGATGTGAATTATTATTTTACTAAATCTACGTTCACCCTTATCCAACAGTTTCAGATTACCTTCTATGTCACCTGCTCTGGTCCCTGGAAGACCATCAGCAGTGCTTGCTGGTGTTTTTAGTTTCACATTTCTCAAATCAGTCACCAATACGCAGAATGTATATACAGCTCCAGGGGCCATTTTCATCAGTACTAATAATAATTTGTATTGTGTTTAATATGACTACTAAAATTATAACACTAGATGTACCGAGCATCTACGGTCATGCAGCCAGAGACCGGTGCTGCTGTTAGGCAATGTGGTTGAAGTGTCTTGCAGCCTTCTGGCTGCAAGGCGAGCGCCTACCCACTGCGCCACTGCCACGAATGGAAGGCTCCATAGTATCATGTTTCCTCTATTACAAGATATACTCGTCTGTATATGTTATCCTTCACACAGAATGTTGTGGCTATATTCTGTGACCATGGTGGGTAGATAGCTGGTTCCGATAAATGATTCTATGCTTGTTTTTATTCAATGTCAGGTACCTTCTGTATTCGGGTACTGCTGTTTGACCCCTTTGCAAAGGTAATTTAAACCCTCACGAAGACAACCTGTTTGTGCAGATCAATTTATTTCAGATTTCCAGTTTGGTGTCAGAAAAGTGGGATCCCTTGGTTGAGTCTGGTGTGAGACTTTCCAGCCTCTAACCTCACATCACAAGCTGTCTCAGTACTACGAAATCATTTTGATTAATTTTTTTAACAACCAGCTTATATAACACAGCAGAAAACCCAGCAGATTAAGGTGCTTCATCCCCCGACAACTCAGAATTGTCTCTTCTGCACCCACAACTTCAAGGCTCTTCCCACAGCTTCCCACAAAATTCACTGGGAAAGAGGCAGGTTATTATATTTGTGTGTAATAAATCTTATTTGGTTAATGTAGTTCTATGAATTGTACTGAAGTAAAAGTATTTTTTAAAATGAATATTATGTATTAGTATGTAAGTACTTAAGTAAATGAACATTGTACAGTGCAAATGATGTTGCAATTAAAAGACACCAATGAAAAATAAATGAGAGGATTAATATCATAGATTTTTGTCTGCTTGTTTGAAAATTAAACTCTCTTAATCTCCCTTTTGTTCACTTGTATTAACACATGTTGAACACCAGAGGGTCTCATAGGCTCATTTGTCCCAAACCAGAAAGTCCTTATGCTGTTAAACAGGAAATTAGATGCTGCTGAACTTCTTTAAACATAAAAAAAATAATCTTGTAATGCAATATAAGTAGCATGCAATAAAACTGTGCTTCTTTTTTCAAATTATAGAAATATTGGGTTTACATCTCTCTTAATATTTGTATTTCATGTGAGTAAGAAGTACTTTTTTTCTTTGTGCCAGAAAAATAAATAATTTGTTTATTTGCTTGTTTTATTAAACCAGTAGAACAATTCTTTACTGATTCACTAAAAATCATTTGAATCACAGTCAGTCTGGGTTCTCACTGTGATTGAAGTGACTGATAATCGTTTTGAAAAAATTCCTCAACTGTTGCAACAATAATTGATTTAAAAAAAAAAGAAAACATGGGATGAGCCGCTGTTACTCAACCAGGAAGGTTATCTCACAGGATGTATGCAGAAACACACCGCCCTGATGCACCATGGGCACATACTCTTCCACATCCTGTGGCACTGCAGCAGGCAAGGAATATCTGCCACACACACTCACACTGTGCACCGGCAGGACCAAGGCCAACTGCCTGCTAGTATTTTTATAATCTTCATCCTCCCTGACCTGTTGCACCCCTCCTGGCGCCACTGGTCTCAGCTCTCCCCCTATGATGCCTCAACCTTTCTCTCTCTCTCTCTCTCTCTCTCTCTCTCTCTCTCTCTCTCTCTCTCTCTCTCACAAACACACACACACGCACACACACACAGGCTCCTGTACACTCAGCAGTGCCTCCATGTATAATTGAGACCAGCTGTTGCAAGGTGCCTCTTCCCTTGACCCCGTACCCTTCCTTCACCCTGCTGCTGCTGCTGTTGTTGCTGCTGCACTTGCCTTTCTGGCTTAAAGCTATTCCAAAGCCCTCCTCCCCTTCCTTGCCTTTCTCTCGCCTTACTCACCCCCTCCTCTCCTCCCACATGCCTCAGAGTGAGTTTACCATCAGTTGCTGTGCTGATTGATAGATTGGTGTGATTTTGTTTTGTTTTGCTCTTTTTTTTCTGTCTTGTTTACGATGCCACTCAAGGAATAAAATGTATTTTTTTAACTAAAAGAAATAATCACCTGAAACACAAAACGATGCTCCAATTTATGAACAGATTTAAAAGACTTGTAATGATATATTTGCTCATCACATTGTTATAGTTTTAGCTTCATGGACACGCATGCTGTATTCAGATTTCTCTCACTGTCCTCCCAAAAACAAATTTTTCTGAATTATAATTTAAATGAGAGAAAAAGTTAGTCTTTGAACTATAGCATGATTCAGACATTAAAAATACTCTGCAACTTTTTACTGAAGAATTAAGTAATTTTTCAAGCACATATAAAAACAACTGCAGGTTTCGATCTTTTATTTATTTATTTTTTGAAGATTTTCAGCACTTTTTCACTTATTTAACTAATAACTTTTCATTTCTGGACATTTGTGGGGACTAAACAAAAGATTTGAAGACATAACTTTGCTTATGGAAATTTCCTGGATGGATGGATGGCAGACAAATATCCAGTTAAAATAATCCTTCCTGTTCTCTGGATTGAGGAACGTTAGAGAGGTGGGATGTAACTGGCCCAGTGGTGACGAGGAGCTTCTGCACTGTGTCTGGAATGTGTGGATTTTGGCGGAGAACTGGAGGAGGCAAGTGGAGGAAGGAGGGTGAGGAAAGGGTGGTAGGAACAGGCATGTCAGACTCTCTTTTCCAGCTGGTCCTGAGGGGTGAAACTGTGTGGGGATGTGTGCGTGTCATGGCCTCTCATTAGGGGGTGAGACGCTGTGGCTCCAGACCCCCATGGTAGGATTGCTGGGTGAGTCTGCAGTGATCCTGCCACTTTGATGCCCCTGACCCCCACACTCCCCGCCAGGAGGTTAATGAGCCTCAGTGAGCTCCTAAAATATGCTGTTAATGTGTGTGTGTGTGTGTGTGTGTGTGTGTGTGTGTGTGTGTGTGTGTGTGTGTGTGTGTTGTTAGATTTGAGGTAGAAGGACACTTCATAGTTTGTAGTGCTTGGATCACATGACAAGGCTGTGTATGTTTGGGTGAAGCAGCATATTAGAATCATTCCCGAACAGTGAAACTAGCACCTGCTCCTCATGGCGGCTCCGTCCAATCATGTTTATAAAACTTTAATCAATAATGAGTTACCTTTTGAAGTACACACCCATTTTTATATCACCCACTCAGTTGTATTTGTCATGTGTAAGGTACTGTATGTCTCACCATGGTCAATAATCAGCATCTGATTTTTTTCAACATTTAACCATCATTAGAGATGGATATGTAATTATTTGATTTGCTTCAATATTTTTATCATATTTTGAGCGGGTAGCAGGCGTAAGTGCCTGGCTAAAAATGTTAATGTGAATATTTTTTTGAACTAAGGCCAAACAACATGATCAAAAGCATTAGAATTTTTTTGAAAAGCTAAATTCTATTAATTTAAAAGACTTCTTCTCATATCTTTTGACATGAACATGTTTCAAATCAATCATGAATAAATTGATGGCCCCTTTTTTGTAGCTATCACAGTATTATCACACCTGTATTTTCCCATAGATACACCTGCAAATTGTGCTCAAATCATGTGGCCTCTTTGGGCTGCTGCAAACTTTTTTCAGTTGCAGATGATTAAACCTTTTCAGAGCGGCCAAATGAACCTGATTGGCTCTCAAGCTAAAGTAAAACACATTTGCAGCATGTCCTCCCCCTGTTCACATTGCCTTACTATTCAACTGCACGACAAAACAAAGCAAATGGCCTGCAGTTCTTCTGTACTGCCTCACCAGCGGTGATTACTGACCATAATTGCCAGTCTTACTTGACCATTTTCCCGTTTGTGTTTTCCTCTAACCCCTGAAAATTGACCCCAGCATTACTTCACATTGCTGAGCAGGCAGTGAGACATTAAGTGTGTTGTTATGGGTGGGGCAGAGCAAGCCCCGGCCCGCAGAGGGAAGGCATGGGAGTCCAAAACAGGTGCTCTCTTTTTTTTTCCTTTCTTTTCATCGTTCCCTCTCTTTCTTCTCTCCACACCTGTTGAAGTGCGAAGAATCATGCTGCTTTATCCAAGCAGCTTCAGCCAAGAAAAGCTATGCCAAAAACAGTGGGGGTCTGTGGGTAATTACTTAACTAGTATGTTTTATCTACTTTNCCCACACACACACACACACACACACACACACACATTATTCCCACTTTTTATATCAGGTGTTATTTCTGTGTTGATGAGTTGTGTGCCTTATAGCAGGTCAGGCCAAAAAGGGGGAGGGATAGAGGAGCATGTTTGTGAAAGTGCAAATGGGAAACCCCCTGTAAGCAAAAAAGGTTACTTGGATGTGAAGTAAATAGAACACAACCTGTTACATTACACCTGTGCCATCTGCTCAGAGCTCAGCACTGTGCGTTCTTACCAAAGTGGCAGCAGAGACCTCCGGTGATTTGATTGTAGTCTGACTGATGTCTCCAGAGGGGGGGGTGATGGTCTCTGTCCCCAGGTGGAGCACCTTATGGGGCCCACAGAAAGCCCTCTGGCTTCTGTCTGTTGTCCCACAACAGGGGATCAAGATTTACCCAGCTGTTTGGGATCTGTGGGTATGCTTGACTAAGGAAAGTGAGTTCTACATTTGAGGCCCAACAGATGAGCATTACTGTCTCCTGAAAACTATAAACATGTCTTCAGATTATAAACTGTTTTTAGAAGCACCAAATTAATCAGGAACATGTGTGCAAAGATTTTTTAAAGAAGAACAAAATCAGACCACAAAAATGCATGAACAGCAGCCCTCACCACACTGAAGACACATTTCAAGTAAAAAAAATGTTTAAAAATAAATTATGCATTTTGTGTTGTGAGAGTCCAAGAAGAGTCCAAGAAATGCATGATAGCTTCTTTCTGCATAACATATATGATTTACACACCTGTTCATAAGAGATCAAAGGTTTTGTGGGCTGTGTACTTGTGTGTACTTGCATATATGACACTTGGATGAGGTAGGGGACGGGGTCAAGAAGGTAAGGACTGACTAGATAAAGGATTCAGCTCAGACAGAAAAATAAAGGTGAAGTTTGATGGAATATGTAGTCTAAATGTATCCAGTTACACTATACTGTCAGCATAATTGTATTATGGTGTTGATACATACACAATTCTTTTCAGTCTGAACCTGAAAAATGAAGCTTTGTATTTGAGTCTGAACAGGAACAAGGGAATAAAGAAAAAATAAATAGGAGGAAAATTTGTTGAAACTAACACAAACTTTATATATCTTTTCTTCTTAAACAGCTTTCTGATGTTCTTTAAGGTTGTTTCTGTTTTTACATTTTCTTTGATTATCAAATAACGTGACAAATTTTGAAATTAATAAGCTACACTGGTTCTCTGCAAAGGCAAAGAGAATATTTTTGTTATTCTTGCAGATGTTCTCATTGTTTTCCTTCACAGACTGGTGATATTAGATGGAAGCTAAAATTGTTGTTGCATAATAAGTAAGTAGCACAATTA
This sequence comes from Australoheros facetus, assembly GCA_030220045.1. Taxonomy (NCBI): domain Eukaryota; kingdom Metazoa; phylum Chordata; class Actinopteri; order Cichliformes; family Cichlidae; genus Australoheros; species Australoheros facetus. The sequence goes on along the minus strand of JASGAU010359748.1, from coordinate 2,783 downwards.
AATTAGACTGACATAAAGGACAATATTCAAAAGACTGAGCACTGAGGCTGGCATTAACATCAATGGAGACAAGCTCAACAACCTCAGATTTGCTGATGACATCGTACTGTTTGCTGAGAGTGAAGCAAAGCTGAAAGACCTGCTTGAAGATCTAAATGAGGAGGGAAAGAAAGATGGAATGAGAATGAACAAGAAGAAAACTAAGATAATGTGTAATGAGATAGCAAGACGACGTCAAAGGGAAGGAATTGTGATAGATGGAGAAGAACTCGAAGAAGTGGCACAATACAAATACTTTGGAAGACTGCTAACACCAGGAAATGATGTGAACAAAGAGATCGACCAAAGAGTTACATCAGAGTGGAGACAGTTTGGAGAATATAGCAACTTTTTGAAAGAGAAAGAAATACGAATGTGCCTGAAGAAGAAGATCATGGACAGAGACATTTTACCAGCAATGACATATGGAGCAGAGACATGGACCCTCACAAAACAACAGGAGAGGAAGGTGGCTGTGGCCCAAAGGAGCATAGAGAGAGCCATGCTGAACATCACCAGAAGAGATAAGATTAGAAATGATGTCATAAGATCCAAGACTGAAGTGAAGGACATCGTAGAAAGGGTAAGGAAAATGAGAGGACAGCGGGCAGGACATCTTGCCAGAATGAGCAACATCAAATGGGGCAAGAAAGCAACTGAGTGGATAACAAGAGAAGGGAAGAGAGGGAGACCAAAGAGAAGATAGCGAGATGATATCTAAGAGGTGGGAGGCACCACGTGGAAGCAATTGGCACAAACTCAGAGTGTATGGCAAGAGTTGTGGAGGCCATCTGCCTGCAGTGGCATGAAGTGCTAAGATGATGATGATGATGATGATGATGATGATGATGATGAAATGACAACGATGCTCATTTTCAATGTCTCTGTATTAATGCAGGCCACTCCACAGACAATGTTTATGTTTGAAAGAAAAGGAGCAAGAACAAATAGAAGGGATGCATTTATGCTTGATGACCAATTGTGAATGCATAACAGAAAATACTGACAATACTACCAGTTTTATACTTTTACTTTAAAAATGATTTGCTTCAGGAGCTTGAATGTTTGAAACTACAGAATCCTGCAACCTGAAAACTGCAGCTGGCCAGTGTGTGGGAAAATAATAATCTAATACCAGCACTTGTATATTGTGCCTTACAAATGCAGCTTATAGTGGACTAAATTACATATTGTACACTGGAAGAAAATCTTTACAAATAAGATTTAAAAAAAAATCAAACCACAAATCATCCAATGCCAAGTTATTTTGCTTAAAATTAAGCTTTAAATCATTAAAATAAAATATAAACTCATCCTGCTGAGGTTTAAATACAGCCAAGCCTTAACTCTTGATATAATGAAATGTTTCTGTGGATGAGTTTGCAGGAAGGAGTTAACAGCTGTTAAAAATATTGCAATGATTTTGAAATAAATATGTTTATTCTAACTTTACAATCTAATCACTAACATATCTCTGCAGGTAAGAAAAATACCAGCAACTCATATTTGTTTTACAGATTAAATGATTGTGTTAAATCTAGCAGTGAATGGTTAAAGAAGAGCCATAATTCCAGTGAAACTGATTTGGTCACATCTGGAAAGGCTTTGTGTGGAGGTTCTAGTTTCAAATGCTGCATTTTGTGTGTGTTTGGGTGGCACCGGGAGGCTGTCATGTGTGAATCCTTTCAGTATTCTCCACAGGGGTGTTGTTTTCTTTGGGTTTCAAAAAAACAAGCTCTCCGGTAATGATTTCAGCGTGTTGTTGAGAGTTTATTTTTCAATGCTGTTTGCGTTACAGAAAATTCAGCCTCATTCAGTTCAATGTATAAGGTGGAAATTTCTTCCATTAATGTGCCGTTAAACGGATAAACCAGCGGTGCGTGTCAATTAATGTGTGTGTTTGGGCACATGTGCGTGCACGCATGCCACCCTGCGCTCCTGTCATCTCTAGCTGGTAATCTGAGCATAGAGATTAGAAAGAAAAACAGCAGAGAAGAATGTCTTTGGTTGAGCCAACGAGGAATTTACAATGGCCTTCAGGCTGCTTTGACCTCTCCCTTTCTCTCGCCAGCTCTTTCTCTCAAACACACTAACACATACAAAAATACCAGAAGAAAATATAATATTTTTATAACCTGGGCCCATTTTCACAGTTCTGCTGACTCTTCTTACCAGTTATGATAAAAATTTGTTTCATTTAATGTCTGAGGATGGTGTTTAAAAAAGGTTTAAATGAGCCAAACAACACAATCGCTCAGAAAAGGCAAAAAACAGTTGACACATTATCTCGTTTATCTGGCAGCAAGGCAAATATTAGCACTTATGGTAAACACCATTTGTCTCTGAATCAGTTAATCTGGATAATCATTTTATCAGATTGCCTGTCTTTTTTCTTTCGATGGTAGATGTTTAAGCTGAGGATTATTTACAGTTTATACAAACTAAACAATAATCATTCTTTTTCCCTTCTTTTTTTCACAGGAAAGTTGCAGAAATGTCATCATGTGGGCAGAGATGACAACATGTTGTAGGGCAGAAAGGGAGTGTAAGGTTGATGCTTCGATGGAGTTCCAGTTTCAGAGGGACAGCTGCTTCAATGCCCAGGTCAAACTGGACACCAGACTCTCTGATCTGATCACTCCGTCACAGCCCAGCAACCTGCCTTCCTCCTGGACAAACCACAGCCGGTGTGTGTGTGTGTGTGTGTGTGTGTGTGTGTGTGTGTGTGTGTGTGTGTGTGTGTG
>JASGAU010359747.1:0-32505 GCA_030220045.1 Australoheros facetus | reverse complement strand
GTGTGTGTGTGTGTGTGTGTGTGTGTGTGTGTGAGAGGGTTAAACTTTTGACCCGTAAGTGTCAAAGTTAATCGGTAGGATTCAAACCTCAAATGCACGACATTAAAAAGTTTAGCAGTTTTAATGAGCGAAAACAGCAGAGAATATTTGCAGGTGAACAGTGACATGGATTAGGTAAGTAATCTCAGAGGTAAGCTGCTGGTTCAGAAGCTCGAGGGGATTTGGACAGGTTTCAAAATAAGTAGGTAACTATACTTCGGGGGGGGGGCAAAAGCTGTCACTGCAGTTTTCCTCTCTTTCCTCAGGGTGAAGGTTTCCAGTCTTCAGAGCCTGGACATTATACCAGCAACGGAGGAGGTGAAAGTGAGTAAGGCAGGTTTGCAGTTAAGTATGAGGCAGGCTCTCCAACAGGTTTCCTGAGAGAAAGGAGGAGACAGGAAGGTAAGCAGAAGGTCAACAAGGATACAGACAAGCAGGTAAGCAAGCAGAGTAATAAACCACCTGAACTAAACAACCACATGTGTAGGTTAACAATCTGCCAACACGTGGTGCTGGAAACCTGGTTTAAATACTGGATGGAGAACAGGTGTGCCCTCAGTCACACAGACAGGAAAAAGAGAGGCAAGTGGTGCAGGCGGAGGAGGGGGGCCACGACAGTAAGGTTGTATCTGTCTGGGGGGGTTTTTTGGGTTTTTTTTGTTGTTGTGTAATTGAGGCTAATGACAAAGACATCAGAATACGTTTGAGGATGAAGTTTCGAGGTTAAATTTTTTTTCTTTAGATGTCCATTTAGTAGCACCTCCAGCAGATCTTTGGCATCTGACTTCCCTCAGCTGTCACATAAATCTTAAAATTTTCATTTTCTGTGGAATGTAATGACTCCTTATCTGCTTTTTTCTCTTTTTTTTCCCCGATAATGTTCTACAGTTTAAAGCCAGCAACATTCCTCAATCTACTGCTTTGACTTTCCACATTAACATTCTCACTCATTCATTCATATTTCCAGTTATCAGGCGGTAAACTCCCACCTTCTGATCTTCCCCGAGCGACTCACTGCAGTTCAATTCAATATTTATTGTCCCCTGACATGAATATGGTTTGCAGATGGAGTTAACAATAAAATAATGAAATAGGAATACACAATAAAAAGCCACAGAAGGAATGCAATAAAATGTAGGAACGAATAAAATCACAAAAACAACCAACAGTTTTATGCCACACGGGCAAGCATGAGATGATAAAAACCCTGCAGGGAGTCAATAACTGAAATACTGCAATGAGGGAAAAAAAGTGAGTTATCAGTGCTGTTGGTGCTTCTACTGAAATGAATTGGTGGAAGCACTTATGACTGACAGTAATAGGTTTACAAACAACTTTATCCAATTGCAAGAAGACGTCTGAGTATTTTTTTTTTTTCCTGCAGTGACTGAATAATGGGACATATAATAATGGGACAGCTAGTTAGAGAAAAGTCCTGCTAAAAAAATAGTTTAACATTGTTTAAAAATAGCAACTAGTAAATATCTCTTTTTTTTTTTTTTTGAGCGCAACTTCTTGTTTGGTGCTCTGTTTTTCTGTAGATGACTCCGGATATATTTCCAGTGCAGCTACAATGATATTGAAAGTTAAAAGCACTACAAATGCAGCCCCATTTTTTTTTTGTCAGTTATCTGAAACATCAGCAGTAAGCTAAACATCCTGTTTTGGTGTCAGTCCCTCGGGATTATCGAGCAAAGCGCTCCTTTCTAGACTCTTCATTTTGCGCTGACTTTCAACTGTCACACGGGGAGAAAGAAATCCACCGTGAGAGCAGGAATACACAGCAATCTCTCCACCGACAGTAGCCTCAAGGGACCAGAGTACAATGCATGCAGCAGACGAGTTGTGTTATCAGTAAAGGGATACGATTCTTCCCTTTTCCCGGATTAAAAAAAAAAGAAAAAAGAAAGAAAAGCACCGTCTCTCACTCCTGCTGCTGCTATTGGTTATTACCTGAACACAGAGTAAAAAGCTAAATACAACAAGTTCTCATCTGCTCTCTTGGGATTGTCAAAAATGTAAGAAACCATCTTCTGAAGTAAATGTAGACAAGGCAGGTTGAGGGGAATGTGCATTACTCCAAAAGAAAGAAGAAAAGAGGAACTTTAGCACTGAATAAGTCCTGGGTTGCAGGGAGAATCACATGCTGATGGGATCTCAGCAGTGTGCAGAAAAAGCCACGAGGTGATGGGTGGTCAAGGTGTTTATGCAGCAGAACACTTTTCCCCAATCTACAGTGGAGTTGCATGTTTTTCTTTTGGAGCAGGCAGTTACCCAGGTGGGCCCAGCTGGAGGTAATCTTTCCTGCCCTTTTCTTTGCCCCCGGTGTCACGCAGCTCCTTGATGGGGAGCAGCTGATAGCCGATGACCTGCTCGGCAAGTCGGCGGTACAGACAAGGTGCTGCGGTTCGTCCTTGGAAGCAACAGGAGGCCGAGGCAGACTGAACACCACAACGCTTTTGATTATTGCTCAGAAAAATTAGATGGTTATAGGTTGTGCAGTGTCAAGTTTTCTCGGATACCATGGGAAGAAGATCGACTGTTGTGCTTTGTTAATTAGGCAGGAGACGTTTGCTTTCCATCTGCAGGCATCTCTGGATTCAAGCGCATTCATGTGTGTGTGTGTGTGTGTGTGTGTGTGTGTGTGTGTGTGTGTACATGACATGCATGCCCTCTGCAGAAAAGATCGATGTTTGTATGAATATGAAAAAGGAGGTTATAGGGAAAAATGTTCTTGCAGCAGATATAGTGATTTATTATACTCCACTCAGAGGGAGGAAGATGTTCACAGAAAAAGAAAAAGGAGGAGCAGGAGAAAGAAACACACAGGGAAAGTTTGCTTGAGGCAATATTACCAGCCTGTGTTGTCTTAAAATCTAGCCTTCAGCCATGCAGTCAGTAGTAGTGTCAATATAGGTTATTGTATGCACGCACACACACACACACACAAACTTGCCAACTAACTGAGCACCATGCATGATAAGTGTGTTAGAAATAAATATCTCCACACTGGATGAAATAAAATAAAGTTTCAGCAGAGCATGCGAGCAGGGAGAAATCTCTGGTAACACATGGCTTGATAACACATTTTCAGCCAAGGATGCTGTTACTAGAGTTAATTCATTGTCTCACTCTGGGACTCATTAAAGCGCACAACTAGTACTGCCATTATGTGAGCGCCCAAACTGAGTAAATGTTGTCCCTTACCCTTGAAAACCAGGACTCATTAAAAGACACGGGAGCAAATGAGAGCCCAAAAGGAGCAGGCGTGTGTGACCCATTTTGGCTCATGCCTGTGCTTTGGTTTCCTGCGCGACACATACGCGCACATTTGCACGCACACACACACATTCTGAACAGCGAAGTGGCCGATGAACCGAGGCAGGATGTGGATGAAGGCCACACACTTCAAATGTGCCAAACGAAATCACATTAGTAACTTAAGTGAAATCTAATTAAATCAAGTTGAATCAGCAGCTGAAGCGGTAAAACCCCTGCTGGTTAGTTCTCCACCCCGCAGCCATGACACGATCTCATGCTTCTGGTTACAAAGGGGTTTCTTCTTTTCTTCTTCAAACGCAGCTGACTGCAGCTCTGTTCCCGTTCTTTCTCTTCTTTTTGTGCTTCCTATAATTTCCCTCATGGCAAACCGCAGAGCCAAGGTTTGCAGATCAGGTCTGATCCGTTACTCAGCCAGTGAATGTCATACTAGGGTTGAATTAGTTAACTAGTGGTCTAATCAAACTATGAAAAAGAGTAAAATGCTAATAAAACAGTCTTATGTTCACTGGCCAGATGGTGACTCTCTAACAACCTTTGTTTAATGTAGCACCTTTGATAGAAACACACGTCTCCTTTCTCATGATTTCTCAGTACCTGGGTAATGAAATGACAAGTTATTCATTCAAACGTCTTCAACTTTGGCATCTGGCCTTTCTGAATTCTCATGAATCAAACCTAATTTTTTTTTGACTCACTTGTTCTCAATCTTTCTGTTTCTTGCTGTTTAAGGCTGCAGCCTTAAGCAGCAACCGAAATAAGCTGTAAAGCAAGTACTATCTTAATGGAACTTGACATAGTGGCCTAATTACACTCCCCTCCAAAAGTACTCGACTGATTATGGACTGATGAGCCAAAGATGAACTTTTATCAAGGTGGCGGAAAAGCTAAAGTTTGGAGAAAGAGAGGATCTGCTCGTGATCCCAAACATACGAGCTCATCTGTGAAACACAGCAGAGGTGATGTCATGGCTTCTTCTGGGATGGGCTCATTAATGTTCACTGATGATGTCACGCATAATGGCAGCAGTAAAGTGAACTCAGAATTCTACAGAAACATTTTGTCTGTCAATTTAAAGAAAGATGCAACCGAACTGATTGGGAGATCTTTCATTATGAAGCAAGATAATGACCCAAAACACAAAGGAGTTCATCAGGGGCAGGAAGTGGAAGGTTTTAGACAGGCCTCGTCAATCTCCAGACTTAAACCCTTATAGAGCCCTTTACCTGCTAAAAAGGAGACTGAAGGAATTAACCCCTCAAAATAAACAGCAACTGAAAAAGGCTGCAGTGAAAGGCTGTAAAAGCATCACAAAAGAAGAATGCAAAAGTTCAGTGATCAGTAAAGCAAAGGATTTGCAACAAAATATTAAGTCTTATTTACTTTAATCTATTTTAAGTTTATCTGTTCTTTAGCTCACAGGAAAAATGGGTGGGCTCAAACAAAAGGAGCTATCTTCTGAACTGTGTATCAGATCCTGGAAATAAAAGCTGAGATGTTGATCTTTTGTCTCATACAGATTTTTTTTTTTGTCAAACCCAAATGTTTTCAGTCAACAGCAAAAATAAAGGGGACAGCCTCCCTGTTCCAATACTTTTAGAGGGGAGTGTATATCACCTCACCTTTGCAGACAGAACTTCAAAGAATTTTGAAGGTGTTTAATAATGATACTCATAATACTGTTCTTGTGAAAATTCAGTTAGTTTTCCAATATATCAAGTTATGGTTCTGATATTATTCTATACTCTCTAAGAATATATGTCTGAATTTTGTTTACACTTGACTACTAAATCAGAGTGGTCCTTTTTTAAATATATACTACTTCTTGAGTAGTATCATAAGACTGATATTGCAATACTGACACCAGATGGTTAAATCATATAACTGCAATGAAACGACTCCAAACCCTGAGCAGAACTCCATCACTCTACAGTCTCCCAGAAGTGTTATAAGTCAAAATAAAATAAAATAAAATAAAATAAAAAGTGAGAGAGATTATTTTGACTGCTCCCTTATTTGTAAGAGGTCCCCACAGTAGATGGGTCTGCATATTTAATTTGGCACAGATTTTACACTAGATGACCTTTGTATAGCAAGTCGTGTGTCTCCTACTGGTCTTAAACAAAGATAAAATAAATAAATAAATAAATAGAATCTTATTTTCCTTCTTTTGGCTGCTCTGTTTTTGTCACAAATCACCTCTGAGCCCAGGTATTTAAACATGCCTGCCTTCACTGCCTCTGCTCCTTGCAGCTTCACTGTCATACCTGTCTCTCTCTTTATTACACACATGTATTCTGCCTGCTTCTACTGGCTCTTCTCTCCAGAGCGTACCTCCACCTCTACAGGTTCTCTTCCACCTGCTCCATACTCTCACTACAGATCATAATGTTGTCTGCAAACATCATTGTCCACGTAGACTCCTGCCTGACCTGAACTGTCAACCAGTCCATCACCACTGCAAAAAAGAAGGGGCTCCGAGCTGATCCCCGATGTAATCCCACCCTCACCTTGAACCCATCTGTCATTCCTACTGCACACCTCAACACTGTCTCAGTGTCCTCATACATGTCCTGCACCACCCTCACATACTTCTCTGTCACTCCTGATGTCCTCATGCAGTATCACAGTTCCTTTCTTGGCACTCTATCATAATGCTTTCTCTAGATTCGCAAAGACAATTGAAGGTTCTGAACCTCTCTATATTTCTCCAAAGCAGGCATCACACCTGTAATGTTGTTTCTTGGCATGAAACCATACTACTGCACACTAATCATCATCACATCATTGAGGTTGCTTTTATGATTATATTTATTCATTCAATTAATTACCAGTAAGTCTGAGATTGATGTGTTTTATCAGATTTAGTCTACAAAATATCAGTGTAATAATAATAATAATAATAATAATAATGATGGTTCGTTTTACCAAGAAAGGAACTCCATCCATCCATCCATCCAAACTCGACCTTTTCTTCATTTTTCTGTAGACTACAGTACCCGTCATACCTCTCGGACTGCGTGATGACGCCATAGAACATCAACAACTCACATGTGGCCTAGAAGGCGCCGTGCCGTGCTAGCAACAACCGGGTAATGTGGAGCTGACTTCCCTACAAAACCACCATATTAATAAAAAAAATATTAGACCGCTTCACGCGTTTTGTCCATAGCTGTCCCTGAGCCAACATGCCTCCGAAGAAACCCGTCCCGCCCACGGGAAATAAAAAAAATCAGGAGAAGAAAAAGGAAAAGATCATTGAGGTAAAATTACACGAGTTAGCGTGTCGCTGTTAAGTGTTAGCTGATAAGCTAGCAGACTGCTAACCGAGGCCAATGCAAGTGCTGACAGGTGAATGCTAAAGTTATTCTGATCTCTGGACAGTTGTCAGTGCTTTCTAACCGGTCAGTTATTTTTGACTTAGTTACTAGTATTCAAATAAAGGCTCCCTCAGCTATAGTTAAACCTAACGCTAGTTAGCTGTCTCGAAGAAACCATGCAGCTAACTGAGGCTGCCAAGCTGCTATCAGGGCCGTGCCGCTCCAACAAGTGCCCACAGTTGTGCCCTTAAGGTTCATATCCTCATTGAAGCCGAGCGTTAGCATTAAAATCCTTTCCACGAAGCTTACGTAGTGTTTTATATGGTGTGCTTCATAGTTTAAAGCACAGACGGGCACGAAGGTGCAGTGTAACCGGCCTTCTTCTGATCGGCCTCAGGACTGCTGAGGGAACAGATTTGAAGCTGTTTTACTGATGTGGCAAACGGGCCAAAAATGTGTCATTTCAAACTCAGTTTGCGTGTTTTTATATGCTAGAAGACTTCATGTTCTAGCGCTGAACAGCATTTTACCGTCGCTTGCCTGTTTTCTATAGCGGTTAAGTTTAGCAGCAGGAAGTTGTCCTCAAGTAAGTTGTAAAGGAAAGCTCAATGGGAGCACAGCAGTGGTTTGTCAGCTCAGATTGTACTGGAAGGTTTTAATATGAAGGTGATATAATTGTATGCTTGACATCAAATAGAGTTACAGTTGCAGAGTTGCTGATTTTACAATAGGTAATGTTGTGATAACTGACTTTTGTTGAAGTAACTATTAAAACACGTAGATGAGAGACACGTTGCACTATTAGTTGAAGAGCTCTTGCTAAAACTGAAACCTGATGGATTACAAATTGGTCCTGTGGGTTTTTCAATAAAGACTGAACTTGGACTAAAAAAAAGATTAAACCTGGGATGAGAGCTGCAGGCAGGGTAGTGAGGTTATAAAACATTTAGACATAGTTGAGTGCAGTGTTGCAGAAGGCCAGCCATATCCTTCAGTTTTAACCGCTGTGAAAATTACCCAGGATAATAACATTTAGTGAGTTAATTTCTTCATAGCAACATGACAGATTTTGTACAAGTGTGTCAGTGTTTGATGAATTAGCCACGTATTTATGGTCAGTTCCATCTGGATAGTCTTTATCTTCACAGACTGCTGATACAAATTTCGATTTCTCTGAAATCACTAACTGCTGCCCTCACGTTGGTGTTAATAGAACCAAAGAAAACAGCTGTCTCGTCATTATTATAAGGCACCCGTGCAATAACCGCAAACTTAGAGGTCACAATGTGTATAATCAGCCTACTAAAATCTGTATTGCAGTGTGAACCAAAGCTGTATGATCTCAGTTTTGATGCATGTCAGGTTGTGTGATGATTTGTGATGTGGTGTAAGAGGAATACGAAAGAAAGAAGCTACATTAACATGAGATGTACCACAACTCAGAAATGATGGCTCAGTTCATACCTTGGTTTCCTCTTTTAAGTGGATGAATAATGAAAAAACGTTTTACCACAGACCTAGTCAGTACATCATGAACAGAAATAATCCATACACTCATTACCTCAGCAGTCTTGAAACTTTACAGCTTTCACCAGACTAGCACACTTTAACTAGGCATGGGTATCACCGTAGATGGAACCATCTTCTATTGTGGATGTGTGGTGATGTCCCACAGCTTGGGACGTGGTTTCAGATGTTTCCCATCCTGACATCATCCAGTGTAATTGTTTTGTGCCAAAAAATTTAGTAACAAAAAGTTTTTTTTTTTTTTTTTAACCTTTTCAAAGTGTTTATAGTCTTATGCTGCGGGTTTTGCATAATTTACATTTGTTTGTAGATGCTCCTGTAAAAAGGAAATTCGATGCAGGTGGTCTATTTTCATTTTAGATTCAAGAGCAAATATTTTCTTAATTTAAGCACATAGTATGCGTATGAGAGTGTGAGTGATTATAGGAGTATTTAGATTTCCACTTATACACTGCTTTTTGTTGATTTGTAATAATATGATACTCGGGGTATGTTTTTGGAAGTATATTGTAAAATTCACAATTAAACATGTTTTTGTTTTTTTTTGTAGGATAAGACATTTGGTTTGAAGAACAAAAAAGGGGCCAAGCAGCAGAAGTACATCAAGAATGTTACTCAGCAAGTCAAATATGGACAACAAAGTGCCAAACAGGTTAGCGGGCTGTTCTTATCTTATGTATTTGTTCCATCCTTCATCCTTTTTTATCTTGAACCCTCGAGACAAACACTCTTGTCTCACTTTTGCTCACTGTACTTGCTCTCTTCCTTAAATTTTTCCAAAGTAATTTGATTGGATCAGATCATTTTTAAATGTAGCTTCATTTGTTGTGTTTAGATTGCCCAGGCAGAGGCAGAAAAGGCCACTAAGAAGGCTGATAAGAAGAAAGAGCTGGATGAACTCAATGAGCTTTTTAAACCTGTAGTTGGTGCTCAGAAAGTCAGCAAAGGTAACCAACACACAGTGTGCGAAAGACACGGCAGATTTAGCACTTACTGTGTGAAAATAATGACAGATGTTTGCTAATGTGTGTGTTTGTTAAATTTAATAAGAAAAAATGATGAATCTGTTGTCTTTTTTTTCTTTTTCTCTGCAGGCGTTGATCCAAAGTCAGTGCTGTGTGCGTTCTTTAAGCAGGGCCAGTGTACTAAAGGAGACAAGTGCAAGTTCAGCCACGATCTGTCCATGGAGAGGAAATGCGAGAAGAAGAGCGTCTATGTGGATGAAAGAGATGAAGACCTGGAGAAAGGTTGGTACACATCACAGTTAATCTGTATATATTGAAATGCTGTCTATTGCTGAGTGATGTCAACATGTGCACTGTGATTTCTCTTAGGGAATCTAATGTTTGTCATCATCTATTCAATAAATTAAAAAGGCAGCCATCTGCTAACAGTGTGAACAGCTTTGGGAACTGATTGGTGTTTAGTTATGAGTACATGAGTCTTAAGCCTCCTTTCTGGCTGCTTTGTTGATTCTTAATTTCTGAACACAACCAGTGTTTTTTTCCTGTAGTGCTTATAAAACCTAATGTTCATTTTAACCACTGATAACTGGAATTGGTTACTTCAGTGGTAAACACTGAATTCAAGTAGCCCAATCTTTATCACCTTCATTGACTTTACTTGGGGGGGTGGCCCAAGTATGTTAAGGGCTGCCCATATTTATTCACTATTAATTTTAGCATTTTATACTTTTAATCTGTTCAAGAGAACAGTGCCATCCATGATCAATTTCTTATTGGACAATTGGACAAGTATTTTGAAAGTTCAGTCACTGCCATCCCACAGCCTTCCTCACTCTGGATTTTCTACAAATGGGCTTTCTGGACAGATTTCTGTTCTGGTCATCCTCAATAATATTTATAATATTTCAGAGGATCTTCCATCTTGAACTGCAGCTGGTGACAGTAGCTCATCTGCTCTGGAGATCCAGTGTGAACCGGAGGGTTGCTCTAACCAAAACTAGAAGCAGATGGAGAAGTTGCTCTGTCATCAGCTGCAGTCCAAGGTGGTCGTGTTGGACTTCATTGGGGATGAGAGACTGATTGGCCAAGCAGCTGATTATATTTCTCTATTATTTATTAGCGTAAGTATTTGCTGAATAAAAACTTGCAAAGCAGAAACTTGAATAAAAATTACTTTGTTTAAAATTGCTGTTTTTATCTACTGACAAAATGTAAAGTACTAAATGCAGCAAACAAGCTGCTTTCTTCAATAGTAACTGTGAATGTGTCAGTCACAGATGGCCTTAGAGTGATTGGTGTGAAATAAACCTGATATACGTGATGAGGTGACCCGTTAGCTGTCAGGCTACTCGGCTGAAAGACTTCTACAAATACTGTCACACCGAGATATCAGTCAGCGCCGCTGCTACTGTGTTAATACTTAAAACACACTCACTGATACGCTTCATCCTTTTGGTTTTAACGTTGTTGGATGCATGTGTAATAAGAGTCCTGTTGTTATACATATGTATAATATAAACACTACTAACAATATTTTAGCTGTTGTGGAGGTTGTCTTACAATCTCCTTCCACCGCAGTGCTTAGTCTAGAACCAGTTCCACTCATTTCCACCAGAAAACAATCACCAGTGGAACAGGTCAACAAAGCTTTTTTGTTCCAGATTATTAGCCCAAAGTTCTGCTACGTCTTGCTGTCTTACAGCAACATACTGATAGAAAAGATGTGTTGGACATTTTAGTGATTTGAATGCGTAACCCCTAAATTAGGAAATCAGGAAATTTTAAAAAGTTACATGTATTCCAATGAAACATTTTTGTGTGGTTTTACTTTGTTGTTGTTTGTTTTTGATGACTTAATTATTTTCCAAAATGTGGGACGTGCTCCTTTCAGACACTATGGAAAACTGGGATGAGAAGAAATTAGAGGAAGTCGTCAACAAAAAACACGGAGAGGCTGAGAAGAAGAAAGCCAAAACACAAATTGTAAGTTTGTTCTTATGCAAAATGATTTGTGAATAAAGACGAGGCAAGGAAGAAGAGCTAGATGTATGCTGGCCATCTGTGTTTTCATCGGGTGCTTTAAATAAGAGTTTCACAGTCTGGGAAACAGACTTATTTATGTAGTAAGGTGAAATACAGGGAGTTCAGGGTGTTTGATGGTGATAAAACAGATGGATAAGGATGAGGCAGGAAAAAACAAAAGTAAGGGAAAACAAGTTTGGGAAACAGTTGATGTAGTTTGTAACTACAGTAAAAGTCAGTCGCACAAATCAGATTTTTGCTGTCGTCGGATGGCTCCTGCAGGTACCGATTATTCCTAACGTTAATTCCAATAAAAATCATCACCTAAATCTGATCATACAAGTCGGATCTTCGCCTACCTCGGATGAAAAATCTGGTCCCATTGCAATAAATTTCCGAATAAATGTGATCGCATAAGTCGGACGAGTTTAGCGCTAAAGCCCTCCTCAGCTCCCGCCACACCTACACACACTAACAACGCCTGGAGATCGTGTGAGTGTCTATACAGTCACGTGATGTCTAGATTGGCTGCACTGGGTGAATCAGTTCATATGTGCAATGTCCAACCAACAGTTCAATCAGTTAATTCCACTAATAATACAAGATGTTGTCTGCTTTACTGTCGCTTACTCCCGTTGTTTATCTGCAGGTATGCAAGTACTTCTTGGAGGCCATAGAGAACAACAAGTACGGCTGGTTCTGGGTATGCCCAGCAGGGGGCGACAGTTGCATGTACCGGCATGCTCTGCCTCCCGGTTTTGTACTGAAAAAAGACAAAAAGAAGGAGGAGATCGAGGAAGAGATCTCGTTGGAGGAACTGATAGAGAGCGAGGTGAGGATAACTACAACAGCACTCTTTAGGGAGCCTTTGGGGTGAGTAACAACAGCGTAGGCTGTCTTGAATGAGATGGGCTGAAAGGCATGAAAGTGAGGCTGCTGTCACTGCATTGCTGATGTTCAAATTATCTTTACCGTAGAGCGCTTTGCACTTTTCTCCCATATCTACATAAGGCTGGTGCAGAGACTTATGTACCAAACCAAATAGATATGAAACTCTTTCTGACACGGGTGCAAAAATGATTAAATGCAAGTAGCTTTTAGTCGGAGCTTCAACTCCAGCTACAAATGGGCAGGTCAGTAGGAGGCCAGTAGTCTCGGGGTCTGCTGGTTGATATGTTCCCATAGACCAAATTGTCATTGGTCATATAATTGCTGGTGTTACTTTAAGAGTGCGAAAATAATTTTCTGGGATTGGTCCATTGTATTTTTTGCAGCTAGAGGAGCAGACTTACTAAGAACCCACCACTTTTCTTCAGTTTGCTCAAAACTAAGTGATACCAGGTCGTAGAAGTCACGTCATTTAAAAAAAATTTTTTTTTAACTTATAGCAGTTTCTGTGTCAGGGCTCAGCCGTTAAATATCATCTGAACTCAGCAAGTTAGGCTGTTTGTGTTTGAATCTTCTGCCAACATTCATGTCTCCCGCTTTGAGTATGAACATTTTCTGGTAACTGGTATATTGTACTGGTAATTTTGTAATGGCACACACATTAGAAGCCACAGCTTCACCAGCACCAGCATGTGTTGGTAACAGCAGCTCCACCCAGTCCAGGCTGGGTGTGAAGCCTCTGCTCTCACCTTAATGAAAAACATGCATCAGAGTGTGCTGTGATTTCTTTTTAAAATAAGTTTCAAAAAGTTCAGTCCCAACAGACCAGAGGACGTACTGTTTCAAATGATCTTCTCCATGTGATTAATTTAACGCCGCAAACCTCTTTTTCTCTCCAGCGAGCGGCTCTGGGTCCAAACGTCACTCGGATCACTCTGGAGACTTTCCTGGCTTGGAAGAAAAGGAAAAGGCAGGAGAAGGTTGGAACACATTTAAACATTTTAGTAGCATCACTTTGTCAGAGCAGCACCAGTCATGTCTGAATTTAAGTGTCCTACTATTATTGAAGACTTCTGGGGACTCCAGTGACTCAAATCGTTAAAGCTTTGTCAAAAATGGTTGATCAGGATGTATTTGATGCTGTTGTTTAACAGGTGGACAAAGCAAGGGAGGAGATGGAGAAGAAGAAAGCTGACTTTAGGGCTGGCAAATCGCTAGTGGTGAGTGCAGCTGCTGTGAGATTTCACTTTGACATCGATGCAGAAGCAAAAGTGTCTGAAAGTGATTTATATTAAATGATGTGCAGATAAGCGGCCGTGAGGTGTTCGAGTTCCGGCCAGAGCTGGTCGATGATGACGACGCTGAAGCTGACGACACTAGATATTCCGATAACGAGGATGAAGATGAGGAGGAAGAGGTAATTATGACATTTCCAACAATTACACAATGCAACACTAATTTGTTGGAGGCAGCTTAGAAGAGGCTGTTTTAAAGTAGACAAAAACCTCCTGCAGTCTTTTCTGTCTTTATGAGTTTAGATTGATTTCAGCTCTGTGGGTCTCACACTTGAAATGAGACGTCCCAGCACAATA
The DNA here is from genome assembly GCA_030220045.1 of Australoheros facetus. Lineage (NCBI taxonomy): Eukaryota > Metazoa > Chordata > Actinopteri > Cichliformes > Cichlidae > Australoheros > Australoheros facetus. The sequence continues at coordinate 18,873 of JASGAU010359747.1, read as the reverse complement.
ACCTGTGTTTGGTGTCTGCTATAGTTTGTGTTGTTGGTGTTAAATATAAATGTTTTGACGTTGGCATGCAGCCTGTTGTTCCCATTTAAAGTGACTTATTTCAGGTTCTCTGTGAGGTTGTTGTTGTCGGGCAGTGCTGAAATTTATCAGGGAAAAAAGTATTCAAATGTGAGGCCAAGAGTGAAAAACTGTGCTACATGATAATTGACCCTTCTTGCCAGCGATGAGGGTGAGCCAGTCAAAGATTCTAAATCGATGCCCTTCTCTGGCCCTGTCCAGCTCTCCTCCTGTAACAGTCCATCTCCTGGTAACTCCTCCAGGCTCTGGGGGGTGTGCAGGGAGAGCCGGCACATTTTTTTGGACAGTTAGACTACCTGTGCACCCTGAATGGGGTGCAGATGCTGTCTTCTGCTATCGGTAGTGACAGGGACACTAGCAAAAAGCAGAATTGTGTGTTTAACAAATTTAACATTATAAGCAAATGTTACTAGTACTCAAATGTTTTCTAATTTGAAGTATTTTATGGGGAAAATAATCAGTCTATGTCAAACATAACTGTTTTAATATAACCTTTTTTTTTTCTTGCAATTTTATTTGGACACTAGAATTTTTTAAACATTTACATTTCCCACTTTTTCTTTGTCACACTTTTGTCTAAACTGGATGTTTCCTATTTTAAAATTTCAGATTGATACTACAGACATCCAGGACATAGACTTATCCCGTTTTGTTCCACAAGAGGTCGATAACACAGGCATTACTGTAGCATCCACAGACCGGTTCACCTCTAGGAATATGACGGAGACGACGTTATCAGACAACGGTAAGAAAAAGCATGCTGGTCATGCTTACTAACTTTTTGTAACTTAATTAATTTCTTCAAAACTTGTCCGGAAACTAATGAGCACAGCGGTGTGATTAACATTTTTTCCCCTCCTCCTTCCTGCAGAGGAACAGCTCAACGGAGCCTGTGGCGGCGCCGATGCCAACGGGCTTTCGGGGGCAGAGGACGGAGGAGGGGAGGATGAAGAAGAGGAGGAGGAAGAGGAAGTACCGGTTGATGAAAACCTGTTCACAGGAGAAGATCTGGAGGAGCTCGATGAGGAACTCAACACACTGGTGCTGGAAGACTAAAGAGGAGGAGGGGGGAGCAGGAGGTAGAAGTCAGGATGGACTAAGCGACAAAGGGATGGACTGATGGATGCATGGAGCTAAACATCAAAGAGACCAGACGTTTGAATGATTTTAAGTTTCAGAGACTCGAGTAATAAAGCCTGATTATATCTTGACATCACTGCCTGTCTCTGCCCTCTCTGTTTTCACCTCGCATCATTCAGTCCTCTGGGTGTCCAAATTTCCACAGCAGGGCCAACTTCACGTCTCCACTGAAGGACAACTCGACTGTGGTTGTGCACTTTTTGTTGCTCGACAAACTTGCTGGCTTACACTGACATTTTTGATAAATTAGGCCTCAAATGTTTCTCTCCTTGATCAGTGAAATATTGAATATATTGATTTGAGCTGTACCTGTTAGACTGTATTATGAAGACAGACTTCAGCGGCTCATTTCATTTTTCAGAGCTGAGTTACACAAATTGGAAGGTGAACACAAGCAATTCACCTGCTCTCATGCCAAAAAGCTTTAGTTTGAAGATGCACTTTCATTAAGTAGAGATTGTTTTCCCTTCAACAGATCCATTATTTCTTTTAGCTGAAGTCTCAGCTCTGCTGAAAAATCTATTTTGTTTCTTGTATAATTTTTCGAAGGAAAAGTCCAGACCTAGCTTCTTAAATGTCAGATCCCCTATCTATGAAACCGGTGCTGTGCCCAGTGCCAGCCTGGTATTGTAAATAGTGTTCTCATGAGTTGCCTCCTAATGAAATAAAATTGCTGTACATCCAGTGTCCGCCTCTTTTTGGATGAAGACCCAGATGTTGCTTAAACAGCACAAACCTAAAACCCAGCTGCTTGATGCCATATCTTTTGTCTCTCTTTAACACCCACAGGTAAGTCATACCTTCCACTGATTGTTGTCCCCTCCCATCCTCTTGTGCAGAGCGTCACAGAGAGACTGCAGCTAGCATCCCTCTGATCAGCACCTACAGGACAAACAGCTGGTGCCCACATGGTCCTCGGGTCACCGCACATAAAATTCAATCAATTTACCACATTTTCCTGTTTTCATTTAATAAGCCAGCTAGTGTAACAGAAAAAAAATTAACTTAATGCTTTGATAACTGATTTGATCAGCTGTTCAGTTAATCTGCTGTAAAAGAAGAGATGAGACAGAATGAGGTGTTTAACTTTTGTTTTTATTGAGACAAAAAAAAAAAAAAAAGTTCACAGTCATTCAAATTAACTGAGCCCAGTATGAGACTACAGAGCATCAAACAAATAAGGACCAGATCTGAAGTACACAACTGTCCACATCCAGCTTCATAAATCCTGTTTTTCATAGCTTATCAGTGAAGTGCAGCCGCCTGCCTGCAGCTTTTCATAAAGAAAATGCTGCATACTGCCTGAACCAAGAGATTTCCAACTTCAGCCTTTGGTAAATAATCTGTTATTAAGTCAAAGAGCAGCGTCGAGGCTGAAATTCTGCACTTAGAAAGCATGAAAGCACAACACTGACCACACACTACACATGTTGCTATTCACAGACTGTGATTAAGACAATGTTAGCGCTATAACATTGTTATGTCCTATCAGTGAGTCGCTGCAAGGTCACTGACCAGAAGTAAGGTCAGACAGGTGTCAAAGGTCGTGTCAGAGGTCGGGAGAAGGTCTTGATGTTGGTCGGTCTGTCAGGTCAGGTGTTATTGTGTCATGACAACAGTCGCCTAGGGAACAAGAAGCTGCAGTGTTATTCACAGGAAGAGAAACAACTGTCATCAGAAACTCGTTGACATCTTTTCAGACTGTCGCTTTCATCACAAACGAGGAGAGAGCTTCACAGGTGGGTGAAGTGAAGGAGCTCCCACACGGTTTATTAACGCTTGCACATAAAGCATCTTCACTGTGGAGTAACATTACAGATCTAAACTAACACCCTGTAATGGAAGGAGAGTAACGGTGCAACGCTTCAAGTAAAACCAGCACATTTACTACTAAATACTTAACTCTTAATATCTTGGCTTCTTTTTGTTGTTTTAAAAATGTGTTTCACTTCAGCAGCTATGATGTTCTTCAATTTTGTAAAATTGGATGTTTCCTGCACCAAAATTAAAATGTTAAGACAAAAAAAAAAGTCAAAATGATGCACTATAGTCAGGCTTTAAAAGCCTGTAACACAGCAGTAAATGCACTTCTTTATCACACACAGCAGTAACGTTAATCTTTTTTTTTTCGTCAGACGAAGCAAAAACTTCTGAATACGTCACTTTCATCTGTTTTTTTTTTTCCTTTACTGACCATCATTCTGACAGAGTACTGCGAGCTGGCCTTTTTTTTCTTCTCTTTTATTTCTTTAAACATCTATCTGTAACCTACACTGTGAAACTGCTATTGGAGCAGCAATTACACATATGATTAGTGCTCCGTAGTGTTTCAGCTCACATTACTACATCTTGGATTAACTATAGGTCAGGTTTATTCCATTCATGCACTTGCACTGCTTGATGAATTTTTCTTTCTACACTTCCACCTGCCTCCATGAACGCACCTGCTGGATCAGCCATCAGAGCCATCATGTGAACTGATGTAGCCGCGCTGCTCATTCATTGCTGAGGAGCTGCTAACATGCTGAGCCGTTCTTGTCTTTGAACAGACCCTGAACTGTGGCGTAGAGGGCCAAGAGCCTGTACGTTCACAGGTACACTTTTTCCCACCACCTGAAGTTTGTAGCCCCAGAGGGCTTCAAGTCATCCCCTCACACTGATACTGATCTTAAAGTTCATTTATTTTGTTTATATCTTATCTATTTTGTTTATATGCTTTATTCTTGCTCTTTTATTGATGTTTGTCAAGCGCGCCTTTACTCCGTGGTCTCCCTGAAGCATCTGCCACTGGAACATACATTCACTGCTGTTGCATTATAGACAACACTTCCTACTGCGTCTCGTCGGCAGGGTCGCTGTTATTTTCTTAAACAAACATGTAAACAGACTTTAGACAGATTATGTGTACAGTGTAGAGAATATTACGCCTACTGGTGGCCCTGCAGAACAAGACTGCGCACTTACCGCTGGTTTCTGGCTTCAGTAGGTACGAGGCCGTTTGTGAGATTCCTCTCTGGGAGGATCAGCCAGCATCACCTTCATCTTTACTCCATTAACGACGCGACCGTGCAGCACTGCCATGGCCTCGTCCGCACACTGACAGCGATGAGCATACAGATGAAGAAGAGCTTGAAGTGCAGATTATTTACATTCAGTTCCTTCATTAATAAAATCGACAAGCTTATCCTCAGTCACCTCTGAGCTTTACCTGTTTATCTGCATACTTCATGTATCCGACTTTCCTCCCTGGAACCAAATGGACTTCGATAAGGGAACCAAAACGACTAGCAAGACAGACACAGGAAGACAGAGTGGAACAAATAACATGTAATTGTAAAGCAGGAACATTTGCTTATACTGGCTGTCTGGTTTAACGGCAGTATTACACTGTCATTAAAGAGCACTTAGCCTGATGTTTTCATCCACAGCAGTTTGCACTGATTGAGCCAAGAGCTGTAATCAAGCGGACTTTTGACCCTCCCGTTAACGGACCACTATTCTTATGATTTTGTGACAGCATGTTGTATTTAACTCATCGACATTTTCTGAAAATGTTGGGATTGAGTCAGACCACAGGACAGTTACCAGAAAACATCCTCCAACACATCGGGGGGCAGCGGGGACGGGTTGAACACAACAAACAGCCGCTCTTTGGTTTTGCTGTCAGGCGGAGCCAGCTTCTTCGGCGGCGGCAGGCTCACGTCGGTCTGAATTCGAGAAATTGACGAGACAACAGAAAAGCCCTGGTCCACACAAAGAAAGAACAAATAGGATCAATAATTATAATTACACAAAACTTAGTGTCAGACATTGTATATCTATGAGAACACTAGCTGCTAGGTCAGATCTGTTCAACTACATTTAATCTTTAAGCGAATAAAGATTTTTACAGATAAGAACTAAAATATTTCTTACAGGGTTTTTATTTATTTATTTATTATTGTCACGGCTCAAAAAAATATCTGAAATGTAAGAAGCGTGTGCAGAGTAACAAGTCTGACACAACTTTGTAAATCAGGTGTGGAATTAATGACTCACGGGTTTCATCATTTGGCTGGTGGACGGTCCATTCCAGACCGCCGACATCATCTGAGCCGCAACAAACTGCATGGCCATCCGACCTACGGGACTACACACAAGAACAAACACACAGGCTGTTTCTAGTAGTGCACTGCTAGCTCGTAGGTCTACATGTTATACCTGTGTACTGTCACCAGGGAGCAGTGTTAAAAAATACATGTGACAACTATGTTTAAAACACTGCCTGTTATCATGGATGCTACTCTTAATCTCTGATGGGTCTTCTGTGCTTCTTCCTGTGCTGTGCTGTACTTTACTGATGCCTCCTTTTCTTGAGACACTTTGAAATTCTGGCTGTGGCTTTAAACCCGTGGTCTTACATCGCACAGTCAGAGGCGCCGAGACCAAAGAAATAACGGGCATAACATAACGAGAAATAACGAGGGAATAATAGATGAGCATCTTGCCAAGTTCATTAGACCCATGTTGCAGGCGATTACCTTCCACATAGCATTTCAGGTTTTGTTCTTATACTTCTCTGTCAATAAATATAATGTTAATAACTACTATACTGAGTACATGCCAAGCTAAGAGTTTCACATTGTCTCCTTGTTTTGTATCCTAAATATTTATAATGGTCATTTTTAACTTTAGAGACTTTTTTAACATGTACTACATGCTGGGACTCAGTCTGTCACCGCAGCCTACTCCTCTGACTGCTTTCACTGGTAATTCAATTCTTTGTTAATACAGCGGTTCCTGTGGGTTGGGGGTGAAGGTGGGATTCATGAATACTGTAACTGTGTGGTGCCAACAGCTTTTACGCCTTGAGACCAAATATATAAAAAGGCTGTCACAGCACTCTGGAAAACAACTGCCCGGTCAATGCGACCCACAGGGGACAACGGTCACCCATGAATATTTAACAACAAATAAAACGTGGCCAAGAAGGCACGCAGACAAGGTCACAGTTAATTATCAGTGGCATTTTGGTCCCCATGTTTTAATTTATGGATAAATTAACTTTAAAGGATGTTTCTTCTCCGAGCCTCCAGTAACTTCTGACCCTTCTGCACGCTCAAAGTTAAGCATATACTGTTGTGTAGTTATGCATGCATGTACCTGCTGCGGTCCTCGCCGTCGTCAACAAAATTTACAGCCAGTCTGTTGCCAGGTGGATATTCAAAGCCATTTAGCTTCTCCCTGGCGTAAAGTGCTGACCCAAGATTGCTGTAGCGAATCAAAGCATGACCTGCAGGCAGGTGGCACACAGCAAAGAAAAGGCTTAAGTGGAAAATTTCAGTCATCAAAATGGAGTGGACCACATCAGCATTCACAGACAGCGTGGACTGCAAACTGCAGTAAACCAAGTGTGGAGTGTTTTATATGTTTTCTTTTTATGCTTAAAAAAAGAAAACACACAGTCGGTTTTTTGAGACTACTCAATAGAAAAAAAAAAAAAAAGAATATTTTACTCATAAACATACACAGACTAGTGTGTAATAATGACCCCAAACAAATTGATACACTCTCATAAACTTAGAATGAATCCATTAAAAATACATAGGAGTGGGTGTGAGTTTGTGAAGCAGGTTATGTTGCCCCGCCATCCTGAATACAGTGGCTGAGATGGACATCACCGTTCTGCCTAATCGCATTTCATGCAAGTGCCCAGAGACCGGCCACATGTGTAGTACGCCAAAGGTGGAGGGGAAGTTGTAGGCGTTCGCATGCTGTGGAGGCAAATTTTATTTCGTGTCTGCACCTTCAGACTCAAGATATGAAGCATCATACCTATGTTTTATCATGTGAGAAGGGGTCCCCTTCATTCAGTTCATTCACTTAAAGCATTAGAGAAGTAAGATGTTAGATGTCATATCCACTTAAAAGAAAGTTTCACTAACGCCGGCTAACAGCAGCTAAAAGAGGCGCCCACTGAGAGAAAAGTTCAGCATATCCTCAACAACTCACCTCAGCATCAGTCATCGGACAGAAGTGAGCTTCACTGACTCATCGACTCCTGTTGGACTCCTTTCATAAAGTTTTACAGTCTCCCTCAGAGTAAATAGATGTGGACACTTCTCATCCAGCACATTAACAGCTGAGGTAAATCGTGGACTAAAAGCCTCCCCAGATAGCGGAAGGCTCCGGGGCCGATCCGGTCCAGAGTCACTTTGCTATTTTATCACTACAGATGAACGGTGGCCAAAGTTTTTGAGGTGACTTGTAAAATGCCACAAAATATTTAATTGACACATATCTGTTTTATATTCCCGATTTATTGCTAAGTGTTGATATTATTAAAATATATTAAAATATAGGGTGTCCAAAAATGTTTTATTTGGGGTTTGGACGCGGCCATTAGGGGGTACAGTCTAAATTGAATGTGTTTGATCTCTCTTGGCTGGCTAAAACATGTTTGTCCTACAGCAGCCACCGTAGATAAGATTATGCAGTTGAATTGAGAGGATAATCTGCAATCTACTGACATCTAGTGGTGAGATCTAAACATTAACTTTAAATTGACAGCTGATATACACACCTATAAGGTAATAATCAGTCCCATTCATATCCAGATTTTCAAATATAATTTATCTATTTCATGTCATTCCAAATCGCATATCCTTTAGAATATCTAAGAAGATATTTTTGATTAAAAACTAGTCACATCTGTGGATGGTTAAACACATATCTGTGGCTCTAAGTTCTGTAATACGCTGATCTGAGGTTACTGTCCCCAAAACTCTGCTCACTGTTTATTGATTGATTGATTCAAGTCAAGCTGGGCAGGTGCCCTCCCTGAGCCTTGTTCTGCTGAAGCTTCTTCATGTTAAATGTTTTTTTTCTCCTCACCATCACAAAGAGCTGATGTAAAGTGTTATAATATAACATGTTGGAGCTATACAAAAAAAAAAAAATGAACTGTTCACCTTTGCTCATTCCGTAGGCATCCCTCTGCAGCTCACAGTACTCCATGCCGGGAATGATGTCAAACAGAGCAAAGATCTGCTCCTGAGTGAGTGCAGCCCGTGTGGACATCATGAGACTGCGTGTGAATTCACCGCTACGGTAATCTATGACTGTGTAGTTCCCAGGGTCGGCTATACAGGAGGGAAGGACACCAGGGTCAGTAACAAGACAGACTACAACTAAGACTTTAACCTTATTCCCACCTATAGTACTGAATTTTGATGACAAAGAAACTCTTACCCGCTGGGAACGCGTACTGGTTCATAGATTCAGGGCCGCTAGCATAATCGCTTCTGGCTGCTCCCCCGGAGCTGTAATCTTCTGTTGATGCTGATTTGCTTCGAGGTTCAGCCAGGATGGCCCTGTAGGCTAATAACATCATTGCCACAGTTTTAAGTCACAAACATCTTCTTCACCAAGTCTTAACAGAAGTTAGAAACCATTGTCAAGTAAATGCTCCAGATATTAAATATCATATTAAATATCAATACACACTTCTACCAGGATTAATGAACAATTAAAATAAATTGACAGTCTTACCTTTGTCACAGTTCTCTATGGCGAGGGCAGCTTGGGAGGGTTTGTAGTATCTCACGTAGCCAAGGCCTTTACTTTCTCCTGTTAACTTATTTTTGATGATCACACAATACTCGATATCCCCATACTCCTGAAGGACAGAAAACAGAGGCAAGACAAAAGGATAAAAAGAGTTAGTCTTTCCTTATGGAATCTGATTACATTTTATTTCACGTCTTTGCACACGAAAGGTTGGAGGAGATGACAGTTGTAGCCAGTAGAGCGTTTAGGGGTACCAGCAGGTTTCAGAGAGCCTGAAACGAGGTGGCCTAAAATATCATTATTTATAACACATGTATATACCATTGTAACAAACATTAACCATACTTAGAGATACTTTATTTTTACAGATACATGTGAAGCTGCTGTGATAGGCAACTCCAAGTCTGAGGCTGTGGTTCTCAGCAGGAAAAGGGTGGAGTACCCACTTGATGAATGGATGGGATGAATGGGATGCACCAATTGTGAAATTTTGTTGTTGTTATTTACAACCCCTTTCCGCAAAGGTAATACAGACATCTTCATTATATCTAGTAACTTTGAACATTAGCAAGCACAACGCAGATATAATAAAGAAATACTGGATATTGACATCAATCAACAAGACCAATACTGATTTTTTTTACCCCCCTCCTTTGGCTCAAAATCAGCCTTTGGGGGGTAACTGTGCAGTTGTGCACAGAAGCACGACTGCTCTGCATATTGTTAAGAAAGTCTTTTTTCTTTTTACCTTAGGTAACAGAAGATTACCTGTTATTTTTCTGGCCATCTGATAGACAAAAATGGATTTTCAACTTAAGTAAACTTAAAATTTCAAATACTTTCATCAAAGTCCTAGTGCGGTTTCTTTGGTGGATGGCCAAAATCTCTTTGGACGAGCACCAAAATGTTTTGCATGCAGGAAACGCAGCCAATAGATTGGTGCATCCCTAATAACAACCTATATTTATCTCACTTAATAATTTCTAGTTAATATTTTGGAAACCCTAACTCATTTTGATAATTTGAGTTAGACACAATAAAACACAGTCACAACAAAGAACTGGAAAAGCACAAAATAAGAAGCATTTAGAGTTACTTTGAATGTTTCTTTCAGGTCCTCTTCTGAGAACGATTTGGGGATCATGACAAAGATCCTGGTCAACTCCTCATCCTCAACATCTCTGTGTCTCGTTGACGACCGTGACTGGGCTATAAACACCTGAAGAACCAACAGTTGCAAACAAAAGGTCACAGATGCTGCCTTAAAATAAGGGAGGACATCCATAAATTATGTTTTTAAAGAGGAATCTCAATTAAAAGAGTTATTTCTTGTAAAGCTAAGAATAACATTTATCCCTAGACATGAATCTTTTTGCCCGGTCAGTTCCAGATATGTATAATTGTTAACAGCATCTCCACACAGGAGTGAGACTGTAGTTTATATGACCTGACAGCTGCTAACGATCACGCCCCTTAGCATGCTAGCAATACATCATAAACCGACTGTTTGAACCGAAGCTCACAAAATATCAGCTATTTCATTTGGAAGCCTTACCTTAATAGGTTTGGTCCCTTCCACCAGCACTTTGCCGTGCATTTCCTCCATGGCCAAGCAGGCCTGAGAGGACTTAGCAAACTTTATGTAGGCGATGCCTTTGGACTCCTTTGTCTGCTTGTCTTTGACAACCCAGACTCCCTGAATGTCCCCAAACACGGAGAAGCTGTCGCGCAGCTCATCTTCAGTGATGCACCGACTCGTGACCACGAAAAGCCGGCTGTTGGGAGGGTCGTCGAGATTTTCGGGCACCTGCTTGGAGGGATACTCATCCATCTTCGCTTTCCTGTGAACAACAACACTGTTGCTAGCTGCTGTTGGTGCTGCCTTCAAGTGCTCCGCGGAATGTCTACTGTCAACTCATAACGGCTGCTGTTAGTAAGCGGTTTGACAAAATAAACTGGAAAAACGAGTTTGTTAATTAAGGATTATTTCAATTGAGCCAAGAAATAGAATATTGAGCAGAGAATGCGCATAAGACGTGTGATTAAATATTTCCTTTTGTTTATTATTGCTTTTTTCTTGAAATATTTTGACCGCGAATTACTTGCAACCTGTTCGTTGGCAATGAGGTACTGTAGTAAGATAGTAGTGGAAATCCCCACAGTTATAAAGTACCAACGGAGCTGATGACAGATACTTGCGTTTAGTGCCCTCTACAGCACGGGAGAGGTAAATGCAGTCGTTACGAAACGGGTTACAAAAAGATGCTGCAGAGGTTTTGTAACTAACATGTTAATTAATGGGACTCTGTTTTTACTAATGCTATTACTCATGTTCTATAAATAGCTGACACAGAAATACACACTTAGACAACACTAAAGATCACCTGTGAAATAGTTTCTCCCTCCCTCCCTCTCTCTCTCTCTGTTAAGGACAGTTATAGTCCATCATAAAAGTGGTAGTGGTGTATCTATAATGTCTGCCCATGATTTTTAAATAAAACAGGTGCTCTTTCAAAAGTAAAGTAGTTTGCGCGCGCGCGCGTGTGTGTTTAGGTGTTTACAGATCAGGTGCTGAATGACCCTTCTGAGGACAAATGAATATGATATCAGTGTTACAGTTGTGTTGTGAATTTTGCCCACTCTGTTTCTTTGTTAACGATTAATTTGAGTCTTTTATTCTGAGGACACACAGGGTCACCTTCAGAAACAGCTTACAGCCCGCCACTTCAGCTTTTTTCAGTTTCTTCTGTTTTTTTTTTTAAATTTTAAATATAAATATAATGTAAACCCACAGACTCTCGGTTTGGATTTATGTATTTATTTTTGCGGGTGCGAGTTTATTTTGGGTTTACAAATGTACAGGGTACCGTAAGGAGGGTGCTGATCAGCAGAAAGAAAAATGGAAAAATAGGAAAAAATTAGAGGCAATGCATGTTCCTTTTATTTATCTACAGTTATTTTATTTTTATAGTATGTACACATTTCTTAATTAGCTTATGGAAGTATATATAAGAGTGTAATAGTCACTGGGTGGCATTAAATTTGGTGTATCGATAACCAACAAACTTCTATTTTGTTAAATTAAAACTGTATCTTTGGTTACTAAGTTGGACGTAGAGTGCTTTCGGTTGCCGTCATCGTCATCAGGTTCACGTTGCTCCATAATTGCTCCGGAGGGAATGCGCCAGGATGAGGGGCCTGTACCAAAACTCAATTTTCGCTTCCTTCCTTTCAGCCTTGTCACCTCCCGTATCAGACGCACAACCAAACCGGCAGCGTTGTTAGTAAAAATCTTCGATATAAATGTTTTATATTTTGGACTTTTGCAGTCAAAAATAAACGACTTCTGCATTTAAAAGGATGATATGACAATGTTAAGGAAACATCACGGAAGCGTCACGTAAAGGTTGGGCGGTAATCTCGCGGCACGTGGTTGCTGTGATGACGTCAAAAGCCGGTGCCTGAAAAGTGAAGTGACCTTCTTTGCGTTCGTCACAAACCGCTAGTCGGCCGAGGGAGAAGCAGGCGTTCATCTGCTGTAAAGTGTTTTTAACCCGGCATCTTTTCATCAAAAGGTAACATTTTATACTTTACATGGGAATCGAGTCTTTGGCGTTATTATTCAAAATAGGTAGGAAAGTAACAGGTAATGAGCCACAATGGCAGCGAACATTAACGCGGACGTTGGAGGATCGCCCCGCTGAGCTCTGTTTGCGTAAAGTCCGTTAAGGGAGAATAATACGGCAATATTTAAACGGGATGTAAACGTTATAAGTATTTTTACTTGTTTTTAGGGAAATGATCTGGCCAACACAGCAGCTTTAAGTGCAATCTTCAGCCGACATTGAAGCATCCTTGACCGCCTCGGTGGGCGACGCATACCCGGCTTACCCCACTGCTAGCAGGCTGGCCTGGCCAAGCTGAGCTCAAAGTCATTGATGCGAAACATCAAATGCTGGCTTAAATGCTATTTAAACTGCATATACGCGCTGGTAAAGAGTGCGTGTCCTTGATGCTGCGTGAGGAGGATGCATATAAACCCGCCATGTTAGCTAACCCTCCTTTTATTGTAACGTGTGTGCGGAGCGGTTCGATTCTTAAGAACTAGAATGGGGAAAAGGGACCGTTATGTTTATGTAACACAAAACAGATTGACTGATATGTAAATATAGATTTATCGGTAGTTTTAATTGGAGAAAAAAAGGCAGTAGAATGATTTTTGGAGACCGGGGTCACATTAGGATTGGTGGTGTTACGCTAAAATGTTTCCCCCACTGATAATGGACCGGCATTTTTAATCACGAAACTCAGTCACAGCAGAAGCACCGACCGGTCTTCTGCTGTAGGTGCTCTTATAATTACAGCACACTTTCCGCTAAGCACATTAACCTTAGCTTCCCTCCGTAAATCCTCGCCCTCGTGGCGGTATACCATTAAAACAGTCCTCATTCACTCGCCAAACCTGGCAGCCCGTCTGCCTGGCGTAACCCGAGCTGAGGCCCTCCGCGGATAGGCCGACGTGTGTGAAGGGCGGTGTGGTTTCGGCTCCCTGAGCCGCTTTTCGTCAGCTTTCCGGGTAATCTCGGCATGTTGCCAGCGCACAGGGAAATGTCATGACTTGTCTGACAGCGTTGTAAAGACAGGCCGAAGATAAGAGATGGTAAAAGTTACGAACTGTCTCCTTAAATGACCTTCACAAGATGGCGCTGGGGTCAGATGGAGCTTTCTAACTGGTCTATGAATAGAAGACGGGCAGGTGTATTTAAAGAGCTAATATTACGCTCAGTTACTGCTTATAATTCTGTAGTACATAATTTTTTATAAACTGCATTTCTGATTCCTCTTTCTCTCTCTGTCCTGCCTGCCTTGTTTCTCCAGCTGATTATGGGAGACGTTGAAAAGGGAAAGAAGGTTTTTGTCCAGAAGTGTGCTCAGTGCCACACAGTAGAGCAGGGTGGCAAGCACAAGGTGGGCCCCAACCTCTGGGGGCTGTTTGGACGCAAGACCGGACAGGCCCAAGGCTTCTCTTACACAGATGCCAACAAGAGCAAAGGTCAGTTCGCTGGGTCTTTGTGGAGACTACGAATAACCTTGGATGCTATTTTGATCACCAAAGAGGGGAGACTGTCATTGTCTGACATGTACAAAGCATCTTAAAATGCTTTTCTATAGTAACTATAAATTGTTACAAACTCAGAAACAGCCTCAGCTGAATGAGTGTGAAGCAGGTGTAGGTAGATGAATATGATCTAAATCTAAGTCTCTCTGTTCAGAAACTTTAATCTTTTTAATTAAGAAGTTGTTAAAGACTTGATTTTTATATTTTTTATCAATATCTCAGAAGCTAAGGATATATTTTTACTTTCTTTTAGATACTTATTATAAAACAAAATCTTCACATTTAAATGTCTGCATTCACACTAACTTAGCTTTTTGTTATGTCAGGCTTTAAAGGTCCCATATTATGACNCCCCCCCCCTTCACGTTTTGAATCTCGCAAGTTCCCAGCTCAAATTACACACAAATCGTTTGTTGTACCCGCTGGTGTACCTCTGCTTTGTTTATGGTTGAGCTGCCTTTTAATAAAATGATCTGCTGCTGCCCGTGGCCCTTTCTGGAGGACTGCTGTGTAATTCTTGCCGCTGTCTTGGATCCCCCTGATCAAAACTGAGGAGCAAGAGTAATTATGGGATTCAGCCTTCTGACGGGCTTCACTGTGGTCAGTTTTGGCCTACATGTTTGAAGCAGAATTAGACTCAGAAGAAGCCGTGCTGTGTGTGTTATGCAGTGCGCAACAGCTGAATGTAATGTGTTAGATTACTTGAACTTATTTACATCTTAGAAATGAAACGCTTTAGGCTTCATAAAAGGTGACACTCCTTCACTGTGCACACAGGCTCAAAGACTTGTCTTCTGCACTCTCAGCATCTGATTTCTGTATAAATCTCATGAAGCTGGGGGTCGATGGTGCTCAAAGTCCTTGGTGCAAACCTGCCCCCACTGCAGCTTTTCCTTCTGTAACTTTCCCCTCACGTCAAACTCAAGAAGGGGCAGGTTTGCAGTATCGGTCTAGATAATGGCAGATGTGATAAAGGCAGCTGTTCATGTAACCTAGCAACAGTAAATGCTTGAGTGAAGTACTCCTAAAAGGTCATGGGTGTTTCAAGGGCAAAAAATAAAATGGACAGAGACCTTTAAAGTTCCCTTTATTGTCCATCAGTGTGATTTTTGACATGCGCATGTTTGGAGTCACAAGAAGTGTCTCCAATGAACTATAAGAATGGCAGCTTAAGGTTTTAATTTAGCTTCAAACAAACTCAACACTTTGACTGATGTGGGACCTTTTAAAGCCACCAATGAAGCTTCAGGCACTGATATTTGGTGTCACATTGCTCCTGCTTCACTCATCAGTGACTGTTTATTCCCTCAGGTATCGTTTGGAGTGAGGACACCTTGATGGAGTACCTGGAGAACCCCAAGAAGTACATTCCTGGAACCAAAATGATCTTTGCTGGCATCAAAAAGAAGGGAGAGCGCCAGGATCTCATTGCATACCTCAAATCAGCAACGTCGTGAAGACATCAAGATCTAAATATTGTTATTTTAATGTTTGTTTTTTTTTCTGCCAATACACATTAAATATGACTTTATGTTTAGTCATTTGGACAAATGGTTAGCTTATTTTCTCGGGCTGGTGTTTGCTGCAAGTGTCACTTCCTTTTTAAGGTCAGACGAGCTTTGAGCAGTTCAAGTGACCAAACATAAAGCCTCAGTCCTGTTTTCATTGAGTCTGTATTAGTACAAACTAATCACATTTAAAAATCGCTGGTGATGGTGGGTCATCGCTCATTCTTTTTCATGACATGTGTCTGGTACTTTCTGCTAGCAGAGCTATCACAGTCAGCTTCATTTTTTTTAAAACAATTCCTCAGAAATTGATATCAGCTTCATGAGTGACGCAGCAAAGAAGCCTGTGTGGAGTGTTGGTGGTTAAACTTGCTGATCCTGAAAAATCTGCCCTCAGCGTTCAGACCACGCGGAGTGTCTGAACTTTGCACAGTGAGATGGAAACTTGTACCTTAAGTTTTTGTTTTGTTTTTAAATACTGAATTTGGCAATACCACTTTAGTGGACACTCCTGAAGCCCCTCTGAGCTGTCAGACTCCTTACAAGCTTTTAAAAATCTTTTGCTAAAGGCGACGCGTTTATCTGCCTCTTACAGCTGAGAATTGTGGGCTTCTATAAATGTTACATTGATGCCTTGAAAACCACCAACATGCAGAGGTGCAGTGTGAAATCAGCCGGTATACAATCACCATGCCTAATAGTGTGGAGAGACTGTATAAAGTAGGGAAACTATCTGGCATCATCTGGAGGGACGGAAGATGTTATTTACCTGGTTTCACAGGCCGGAAAAGTGTCTGTATAATTTATTTTACTGTAATCAGTGTTTTAATGACAGTTATGTGGTAGCTGTGTTGGTTATGGACAGGATGGTTCAAGAAAGATCAATTAAAGGAAAACGTCCAGACATCTAAAAATGACTCTTGATTTTATGGTGTTTGTCAGAATCGCTGCGGCCGGGTTATATTCTGCTCTATAGATGATTAAATTTCACCCAGAGTAAAGGCTATAAACATTATTCAATTTATCTTATTAAACCATTAATTTCTATTAAAGATAAGACCAGGCTGATTTTGCACTCACCCTGAGTCTAAATGCACAATTTGGTATTTTTAGTATTCACCTTAAAGTGAGTTAGAAGAAGTCAGTTTGAGGTGAATCAGTGTAGTGAGATAAATCTGCTGTGATGACACCATTTGGAATTTCCTGTTGAAGAAAAACAAGCAGCTTAGATGTGAATGGATCCACTTAAAGATACATTTTGTGGCATACTTTCTGCCTCTTTAAAGAAAACTGGCTGAGCTGGACTTGGAGTCACCCTGAGGGCCACTTGTGCTGGTTGGGTGTCGGTTTACTGCTCGTGAAGTCATTCTAGGAAGAGAGTCACCTGATGGCAGCACAGGCCCTGCTTGCTGTCACGTTTCCCCTGACATTTCCAATCACACGTGATTGGATTAGTCATCAAACAGTGAACCTGTTCACTGCCTGGAGACTGAAGGCTGAGTAAATTTAATGTTTGAACTGTTAGGCTGTAAACTCATTCAATCATGTAAGGATCTAGTTTATGGAAACTAGATCATTATGAGCGCTCCACCTCTCTGTAAACTTTACACTGGTTTTTACACACACGGTTTGTGTTAAGAAAAGCTGGGAGACCCAGGACAGATTCACGAGGATCTGGAGACACCTGCTGGCCGAAGAAGATGCTACATAACAAAATGTGTTGAGCACAATGTTTGAAACTGCAGGTGGAAATAGGGCATATAACCAGCATAATTAGTTTCACAAACACCAGCAAACAGGAAGGGATCAGTGGGTGGTGCCAGGCAGCAAATAGTTATTTGAAACAAACAACCTGGAAAACAGGTTCAACAAGGACAGGTAGAACTCTGAGAGGCTGGTAGTTTTACTTTGTCAGAATAAGCAGCATCAAGTCCTATACATACAGGTGCATTTTACAAAATAATAAAAATAAATGGAAAACACAACAGTGTTAACAACACTAATTCATCATCAACTCAGGACATTCATGCTGATAAGTAACAGTAATTAAATTAAATTTTATTTATATGGCACCAAGTCACAACAGTCGCCTCAAGGTGCTTTATATTGTAAGTTAAAATAATAAACATAACCCTACAATAATTACAGAGAAAACCCAGCAGTCAAAACGACCCCCTATGAGCAAGTATTTGGTGACAGTGGGAAGGAAAAACTCCTTTTTAACAGGAAGAAACCTCCAGCAGAACCAGGCTCAGGGAGGGGCAGTCATCTGCTGTGACCAGTTGGGGCCGAGGGGAGGGAGATACAGTATTGTAAGGGAACAGTAGTGTGAGGAGCCAAGCAGTCCAAGGACATAGGACAGGTGCACTGTTACAACAGCGGGTTTTATTTTATCACAAAATAACAAAAGAATTTCAAAAACAATGAAAATAATCTTTTATTAAGAAATAAATGGGCCCCTAAAGAAGGTCAGCTAAACAAAAAGCCACAAAGTTTGTGGAACCGACCAAACCAAGTGAGAGAGAGCTCAGCCTGTACACTGGTGAAACAAACCATAAAACACCAAGTGGGGAAAACAGAATTGAACTAAAATCAGTACAAAGAAACATTTTATTTGATATCTGTATTTTAAGGGCACTGCCAGTCACAGGCTGTGTGTGCACCCATGTGTTCATGGTGCCTCTCTCCATGTACCAGTATGAGAGAGTCCTGAATGGAGCCTCCAGTCTGTATGATCAGTTCATCGAGTTCCATTTGAACTTTGGAGAAAATAGACTAAGAGTTTCCTTGGAGTTTCAGAGTTGTTCAGTTCGTTCAGGAACTTCAGCAGTCTGATTGAATATGTTGCTGTTTTTTTTTCTCAATACAAGCAGTTTATTACTAAAATAAAATCTATACCATGAAAAACGAAATCAGTCATAACATAGAAAAGCTGATCAGAGTTTTTCTTCATCTCCTGAGACCAGCTGTAATGGATCATCACCAGCTTGGATCTTCATCCTTTTTCAGTGAGTGGGGGGAGGAACAGCCTGTCCTTGCTGCCTTTGGATGAGAGGTGGGGTACACCCCGGACAGGTCACCATTCTGTTGCAGGGATAACAGACAGAGGGACAAACACTCACTCACACCTATATTCACAGCTACATGCAATTTAGAAACACCAGGTAGCCAAACCCCACCAACTGCATGTCTTTGGACTGTGGGAGGAAGCCGGAGCACCGGGAGAAAACCCACAGAACATGCAAACTCAGATGTTGGATTCAAACCCAGGACGTTCTTGCTGTGAGTTAACAGTGCTAACCACTGTGCCACCGTATGGGCCACACACAGACATTTTCATGTTTTGAGTTCTAAGTGTTAATTAATGTTGAATCAATATTGTTAACCCTCCGGTCGTGTTCGGGTCAAATCTGACCGATTTACAACTTAAAACACTAATAAATATTGTGTTTTACATCTGATTGCCTCAAAACCTTATGA